>BMAV01013183.1:286131-320821 GCA_019973955.1 Trichonephila inaurata madagascariensis
GCCTTATGTAGACGAGAAACGACATTTTCAAGGTAGGCAGTCACCTTGAGCAATCATTTTTTTACCCCCTCCCCCAAAAAATGCCTTCAAAAAAGGCACATTTTTTTATTGTTTATAACTAAACACCGTACTAATTCCCACCTTTACCACAAAAAAATGCCAGATGAAAAGAATTTCACCACCATAGACAAGCTACATCATCTTTTCAATATACTAGAGTACTAAGTAATACACCATAAGAATTAAAAATGAGCGCATATCAAAGAAAGAAAGAAAATATCAATGCCTGTTCAGCGTACGGGTAAATCATTTGCGGTCCATTTTTCTCTAGCCCGTACTTTGTATGGGCAAACCGCTTAAGGGGTTAATAAAAAAATGTGAGATAATAATATTTTGATATGTAAAACCAAGTTATTGGTCGATGAATATTCTACTCTTGCTTTATTAAATAATAAGCATTATTTATTTAGAAATCATGTTTGATTCCTTAGAATTCAATTTTATAAAATAAATAAATAATAATAATAGTTTTGTAGACTTACGGCACGTTTTAGTCTTTTACAATGCGTTCGAAATTACTAAAAAACTACCATCCCTTGACTAGACTCTGTTAGAGTTGTATTTACGTCGCACTTTAAAGCTGTACGAGAGCTATTGGCGACGGGTAACACAATTTTCATCCACGATCAAGTGACGAGGACGACATTTGATCTGGACCCTCCTCCCTATCAAAACTTAACCCCCCACTCTAACTGCAGGACTTCTGACCCCCTGAGATTGTAATCATCCGATTGCAAATGTTATTAAAAAGATGATGAAAATATTCTTTTGGCGATTTTTAAAACGAAGAATCGATGTGATAGTAAAGGAAAATCGATCCGATTAAGAGAAAGCAACCAAAGAGACGAACTACAAATTTAAAAAAATTAATTAAGAAACAAAACAAGATTAATTCCACAAATTTCTTTCCGAAAACATTAGCCATTTTACTTTTGAAGATACCTCTGCTTTTTTTAGAAATGGGTTCTAGTGATTTTTTTATCACGAATTTCGGGGGCCACGGGATCAGTGATATTCTGGTTCACGAGCCAGTGGATTCTATATTATGTTGTAGACTCTAGTTTTACTTCTGTTTAAAGCAACAATAGTACGGAACGATGGAGATTGGTCATGCGAAATTGAATAAGATTTTAATCGTCTCACGTGGGGTGATATGGAAGATTGGTCTCTAACTCAGGTATCGTTTTCATGGTCATGGTTCAAAGTTTAGAGAACCTTTGCCCCTAATGTCTTCATTAATCTAGTGAGACATCTCAAAGCAACAATTCAAACTAACAAAACATTTAAAAAAAAGATGCAAGGGGATAGAAGGATGTTACTTTACAAGTATGCGTTTGGTTTCCTAAATATATTTCTTGTGTGTACATTTTTACTATTTATTTTGAAATTTTTTTTAATACTTATGTCACTAAACTAGCTGGTATCCCCGTTCTCCGCACGGGTAAATGGAAAAATAAAACTATAGATATGGAAGGATAAAGAAACTTCTAATGAGTTAATTTTAAGCAAATTGCAAAGTAAACATTAAGAAAAGAACAATTTAGTAAACAGAATAGAGAAAAATCATTTAAATAATTAATACTGAATTAAACGATATTTTCCTAGGTCATTTGTCAGCCAATACATATAAATAGTATCTAAATCAAATTAATGAACATTATCATTTACGCCGCTATAGGGGACGATTTCAGCAAAAATAAAAAGGGATAATATAGTGAAAAAGGAATATTTTCAACAAAAAGAAAAAGTATTTAAAATTTGCAGAGCTTCTCTTGTGTTTGAAAAATAGAATTATTAAATTTTTCACACCAAAACTTTATGAACATTTACTTCTAAATGAGTAAAAGCCAGTTATTAATCAACTAAAAGTTTTAATGCATTAATAGAAATTTTATAATACTGTAACACACACACATAATATTCGGTAAATGTTTAGTTGATAATTAATATGCTATCTTATTTAAGAACTAATTTAGTCTTCAAAATAAAAAAAAAAAACTAAGTAGAACAAATTGATCAGTTTGGAATATATTTTAGGATTAAATCAATTTGTTTATTGAATACACACAAAGTTAAAAACACACTCACAATTTGACTTAAACACAATTAAATACTTAATACTTCATTTTGTAAACAATGTTTTTCGTTTTTTTTTTCTGCTTGAAGGATGACTTAATTGTCAAGGGAACTGACTCTTGAACATGCCATGTAAAACTGACCATGAGAAAAACAATCATTTCTTAGATTCCTGCGCTTTATTGATAGTCATGGCATAGCAAACTGTAACAGGATATTGGATACGTTTGAATTCAAAATGGTAGTCCGATGGTATCAGAGGAGTTCTAGGGATAAATACGATCTCTCCTTCGTATTTTCCTGTTAGGATCGTAGCCTCAATGACGTTCTTGTGCAGATTTTTCTCTTGAAGCTTGGTTCCATTGCACAATTTTGGGGGATTCAAATTACGCAGTAGCATTATTGGTGCTCCAATTTTGAGGTTGAGAACATGAGGTGGTATTCTAGGTGGATTAAGAGTATTCAAAAACTCCACCGGATAATGGACAGCATCTTCTGCCTCCATTTCTGAATCCACAGATTCATACTTTGCACGTTTAGTGGCCAGTTTGTTTAACAGAAAGTTGTTGATGTTATTAGCTGAGTCATTTATTGGAGTGAGAAGAGCTCTTTCCTTCAACCATGATGAGCAATCTACTCCAACCTGATGGATACTTAGACATATTCTCTCAGTCAAGGTTATCAAATCTCCAACAATATTACCAAGGCTTTCCGGAATATTTATTCTTCCTTCCACTTCCTTAAACTTTCCGTCTCCTATGTTAATGATTAGTTTTGAAAACATTTCTGCTCTCAAATCATGTTGCAGATGAACGCGCACATTAATTCTCAAAGATACCACGTTGATATGGGGCCATGAAAAGGATGTCATTAGACAGGCCATGACGATATCTGCTCGTGTTCCTCGTAATACAACAGGTAAGGTATGTCGAAAGTCACCGGACAATAAAACAGTTAATCCTCCAATTATTTATTGGGCCCAATTTTTGGGGGGTCTCCAACTTGACAGGAAACTAATATTATATGGCAAACAACTCACGGATTTTATTGGGAGATTCAGAGATCGAAGCTTTTTCTAATGTGCTATTCCAATGAGCATCATCTTCCAGCAAGCCAAAAGCTCTGCAAGCTGCTTGGAATGATGGCTGGACTACTCCGGCTACAATTTTTAATGCAGTAAATGATGTTGGCCCAGGGATCTTATGTAAGAGTAAACGTAAGTAATAGCACTCAGCATTAACAGAATGTACAGTATATACTCGTACTCTTCACAAAACCTGACTTTTCTTGATTTCCAGATAACCTGAAACAGCCTTCTATAAAATTTGTTATTTTTGCATACATAGTTTGCTGGAACTTCGCAATACAAAAGAGTGCCTGCAAATTACCAACAAATTGCCGTTACCTATCCTCTTCGGTGGGTAAACATGATGTATAAATTTATACTGTTTATATATATATATAAATTATTTATATCTAAGATCTATCATTAAGAATTCGATTGTACTGAAAAATATACTTATACCTGTAACTCTTACTTCTTGATATAAAAAGGAGAGAACTTCTCTAATACTTTCTAATAATCTCTAAAACTGAAGTAGAATAAGTTTTTGCACTCTCGTAACTCAGCGTACAAGTGGATTTCCGCAAAACTAATTTTTAGTGAATCTCTACTCCGTTAAATAAACATGCGTGACAAATTTCAAGTCTAAATCTAGTAAAAAATGGAATTTCTATTATCAATACTTCCCGCAACCAAGTTGAGAGTTGATTTCCAAAAGAACCGTTTTTAGTGGATTTCAATTCAACAAAAGAAATGTGCTAACCACATTTCATTATTATAGTCCTAGTAGTTCGAAAAGGGGAATTTTTTTTGTCAATTCACCTCAGTAACACCCGCTCCTTTCAGGAGTCAATTTCCGTAAAATGAATGTTTATTGGATATATATTCAACAAAAGAAACAGGATTAACAAATTTCAAGTATGTGGGCCAACAATTCAAAAACCGGAATTTTTCTCTAGAACTCCCCGTGACCCCTCGCAACCCTCCTCGGGACTCAATTTTAGCATGGATTAAAAGTGGAAATAATTACTTATACTGCCTCTTAAGCCCCCGCAACGCCACTTAGAGAGCGAATTTTCCAAAACCCATCTTATAGCAGATCTCTACTACATGAATGAAATCTGCTTACTCAATTTCAAGATTTTAAGTCTAATAGTTTAAAAAAAGGAGATAATTACCTATAACACACCTTAATTCTCCGCATCGCCCTCTTAGGGGTCGATTTTCACAAAACCCATTTTGTAGCGGAACTCTACTCCAGTAAAGGAATCCGCTTACCAAATTTCTAGACTGTACGTCTAATAGTTTAAAAATGGAAATAATTATGTAAAACGCCCCTTAGGCCCCTGTAACGCCCCTTGGGTTCGATCTTTGAGAAATCCGTTCTTAGTGAATGTCTACTTCAGGGATGGCGAATCTTTATGGATTAACGTGCCATTTTTTCTAAAGAAATGCTTAAAGAGGTAAAGACGTGCCGTCAAATAATTTTGACTTGTGATTATCGGGAAAATATAATAAAACTAAATACTAACAACACAAAACCCTATTTACTACAGAAAAATACATTTTGTATTTTATAGTAGTAAATGTTTTAGTGTAATTCAAATTATATAAAATAACAGTGTGATTTCTGCTGTTGCAGATTAGATGGCAAAATAAATTATATTAGGATTGGGTAAAGTGTTACTTTTTTAGCAGAATGCATGCTGAATTGGAGTCATCTGCCAAATTGTTTCTATAAGCGCGAGTCTACTGTTATTCATCTCTTAAAATAATGACTCGTAGGCATAGGTGGATGAAAAAATGATTTAATAGTATGAGCCAGCTTCTTCACACAAACAGTTAAATGTATCTGGAATAGAATTTAATGTTTCCAAAATTTTGTTACTGGAATTTTTACTTATATTGCTTCAATTACTTATATTATTTCAATCAATTCTAACTTTTTTCTTGTTTCAATAAATTTTAAATCCATACTGAACTAGAATAGAAATCAATAAGTTTGCATTTCAAATTCTTTAATTTCCAACCAATTGAATCGGGGCAAGTTCAGTTTATCCAATGATGCCACATCAGGGTACATAATAAACTTGAGCATTTTTGATAATTCTTTGAAATGAGAAAATCTCACAGAAAATTCCTTGATTGAAAAATCAATCACGGTTGATCGTTTTCATCGATGGTGTGTCCAAAATATTGCGCCGCGTGCCATCTATGGCACGCGAGCCAATGGTTCGCCTTCCCTGGTCTACTCCATGAAAGGAACCTGCCTACTGAATTTCAAGTCTGTAGGTTTAATAGTTCCGGAGATATCGTGAGTTAGTCGTTTTTCTCCTTTATATATACAGATTATAAAAAAAAATATTAAGGCCATTGCTTAAATTGCCTGTTAAATGGCATACTCTAAAACATGTGATGTTCTTTTAATCCTTTATAAGATCATTCTAAGTATACTTACCACCAACTTAATTAATTTTTAAATGTTCATGTTAAGCTATTTTATCACTTATGATTAATAATTCTAGCGCTACGGCTAGCATGAAAACTAATACCTGGATTTTTTTAAGTCTCAGCCACAAGGGACGACTGTTAAATTTCCTGAGCAGCAAGAAAATTGTTCCACTATTGACTAAAGTGGGTGACCATATTTCAACTTTCCAAAACACATATAGACGTTTCCGGTGGCGCACACAAGGGGGGGGGAGGGTTCCCTGGGTCTAAATTTCCCCCCATAGTCCTTGATTTTTTTCGATTGATTATAATCCTATATGTATAGTACGTAAAATTTAATTAAGTATTTGCTATTCCCGATTAATTTTTATTAATTATTGAAAATTATTTATTCAATAATTTATTTTTTACTCTTTTTGGTTCCCAATAATCTACAAAATCAAAAGAATGTTTGGTGACGTATTGGGGTGATACTAGAATAGTGAACTTTCGACCCTTGAATCCCTCCCCCCTTGAAAAATTCCTGTGTGTTTCCATTTGTGGTTTACTAAGGCCACGCGAGAACAAGATACGTTTGTATAGCTCGCAGTATCCGATTATGTATTGATCCCTGTTTTCTGAAATCTCATGGAAAGTTATATGTATACATTCATAAATTTTTGAATACAAAATATGTCTAATTTCTAACTTCTTCAGTATATTTTAGTATTTACAAATTGTTTTTAAAGTTTTTTATCATGCGATATAAAAAGAAATACAAAACATAAGATGTCCTACCTTTGAATAGCTTTTATCCTAGTAGGTAATGAGAATCATACTCCCCACCCCGAAAAAAATGGTCTTAAAAATCAAATTAATTTTAGGTAATAATCTTAATGAATTTCCTTATATAAATCAATCTCATTCCCCAAAATATTATAACATAACATTACTAGAAAAAATAGTCTTATAAAGGGAGGCGTAGCTACTGCGGGAGTGGTTAGAGCGGACATATAAGCATTTCTCTGAGCGGACTCTTTGAAACTTATCGTGGTTAGAGCGAACACATTTTTTCCCCATCTTAGAACAGATTCGATTATCATATTACAAGGATAAATACATTCTTTCCAATCAAATTTAATTATTTATATTAAATTGTTAATATATTATAGTGCGAATACATTTTAAACATACCGCGAAATATAATAATAATAAAAACTTTCAGAGAAATATTTAAAAATTAATATTAAACAACAGTATAATGGAGAGTATGAACAAATTTCACGGATTTTGTATTTTAGAGTCAAATAAATATTATAAATAAAGGTTAATAATAAAGGTAATACATATAAAGGTTATTATAACTGCTTAAAAAAAGGCTTATTAAAGGATTTATAAGAAAGGTATATTATATATATATAGTAAAATAAAAGTGAAAAAGTACTAGAACTTACAGTGCTAAAGCAGGAAGAAATTGGAATTCAGATACATAGAAATGTAGATACAAAAAAGTCTTTGGACTAAACTGGAGACCTCTATTATGATTTCAAAAGCTGTCGCTGAATTAGGTCAGCGAATTAGGGTTAGCAATGCTTTATGGATCCAACCTTCCCCGTACAGGAAAATAGGGAGAAAAAAACACCCAAGTTGATATATATCTCTATATATCTAAGTTAGTATTTATTTACTTGTATTTCTTCTTTTTTTGTTTACTTATATCTTGTATTTTACTTCTAGTATTTATTTTTACTTACATTAATGAAACTAATTAATTTTATGGCAAATGCACCTGTTCTAATATTTTTTTGACTCTAAAATATAGTTTTCCACAAAATTCCTGAAATTCGTTCATGTCCTTCATTATATTGTTACTTACTATTAATTTTTAAGTATTTTTCTGAAAGTTTTTATTTTTATTACATTTCGCTGTTTAAAATGTATTCGCACTATAATATCTTAACAATTTAATATAAATAATTAAATTTGATTGACAAAAATGTATTTATCCTTATAATTCGATAATCGAATCTGTTCTAAGATGGGGAAAAAATGTGTCCGCTCTAACTAAGAAATATTATGTGTCCGCTCCAACCACGTCCACGCTGTAGCCACGCAACCTAATAAAGGGTTAAATCTATAAGCTCTCAGTTACTTTTAAATAGTTTCTTCTGCAGTGATCCTTGTTTTCTTTTTAACGAAAGACTAAGAATCTGAATTATTAATCACATATCTGGCAGTAAAATTAATTTCTGTCTTTTCTAAGTTATAAAATTTAAATGTTCCGTAAATTTTAACATTCAATATTAAATTTGATATTTCTTTTTTTTTTCGATATGGTATTTGTGAATTAAATTAACATCCGCTGAAGATTTGGGACTTTTGATTTAAGCCTTAAAAACAACTTTTACAGGAAATGTAGTAAAACGAATTGTTTCTTTTAGTATTAAAAATGTTTATAAAAAGATCCCAAAATTTCAGGGGTGTGAAAAAAGGGGTTTCTGAAAAAATTACATAAAACAAAAAAATATGATCAATATAAATATGTATATACATATGATAGAATCACGGCATTAAGTGGTAATTAATTTTTATTCATTATCATTAAAGTATCGTATTGTCATCCAAAACAGTCGTGTATATAAAATTTCAGTTCAACTGCTTTGCTGTAAAACGTGAGAAAAAAACCTTTTCAAGTTTTGACACAAGTCGCCAAAATGGTCGCTAAGTCACCAATGTGACTGTATTTGTAATTCTTTAAATAATTAGTTTTAATCAATTAATTTTTATTAATTATAATTAAATTATTGTATTGTCATCCAAAATAATCATGCATATTAAATTTCAGTTCAATTGAGTGCTTTAAAATGTATTTTATTAACGATTGAAAATTCCACCAAGATAAATAAATAAATAAACAAATAAATATATAGAGAGTAAGAGTTAATAGTAGGAATTGAAAAACACAGTTTGACCAATCACAGATTGATTGATTCAGTTTAACATTTAAAATATCATTATATAAAAATGAAAAATAAAGAACGTTTTTACAAAAAAAATCATTTATTATTAATTTAATACTTTCACAATTATAAAATAGCACAATGTTTTTTAAAAAAATTATTTTAAAGATTTTAATAAAGAATTAAAAACGAAATGCGAAGTTAATAATCAACCACAATCTATTTCCTATTAAACATGTTTTCAAATAATGTATGGCAACGTTTTAACATAAAACGTTTTCGTTGAATGAAGGAATCGTTTGCGTTATTCGTAAATTATTTTTTAAGTAGCCGAAATTCCATGTGGAAAAAAGTATGTGTTTTTGTGTTATAAGGCTTTTTTTTAGAACTTAAAAGGAATAATTTTAAGTAATTTATTTATTTTTTTGTAATAATTTTGACAGATAATATATCTCTGAAAAGAAAAATATATTATGTGAAAGATTCCTACTATATGTCCTTGTTTTGGACTTAGAATTAGTATCAAACTATATTACGTATTTGATGATATGATATTCAAGAACAGTTAATTAAAGGTAAGTGGATTAAAAATTTTTAAATTATGTAATAATTAATGGAATGCTTTTGTTATTTTTCTTATAATATTACATCATTCAAAATCGAATCAGATCAGAATAATGGAATATTCTGTGTTCTTTCAAAATTTATGCAAAAGCTATTTTCTTTTTGATATTTTCATTTTAGGAACAATAAATTCGAATTTATTTATTTCAGAATTTTAATAAGAAAATAAATTAAAAAAATAATTTCAAGAATTTGTTAAAAATAAATTATGAGCTAAAACTATTTTATAAGGTATTTTATTGCAATTGTATTTATTTATTGTTCTTTTAAAAATTTGAGTTTAAAAGAGATAAAATATATGATCCTTCAAATTTTTAAAAATAATTGCTATTAAAAAACGTTTATTTACATTTTCCTATTAATTGCATGATAATATTGTGTATTGAACTTGGGATGTATTATTGTGTGTGTACATGACAATATTGTGATGCTCTGATGAATTGTGCATTTATATAAGAAGTGATTTTCATATACTTTTAAACTCATTTCACAAAAATTTTCACAACATTTATAAAGTACTGAACCTTTTTTTTATTGTATTACTTTTGGTTTTTATAATTTATCTTTTTAGTGGTACGTTATTATTATTATTTTACAACGCTCCTGGCTTTTACAGTACGCTTTTATATACATTTAAATATTTGGTTAAAAATGTAGCATTGTTTGTGTCATCTTCCATGTATTTCAAAATTTCTATCTTTTTTAAATGTAATATAAATTATCTTATATTTATTTTTAATGTACTTATTTAATATTTGTACACTACCCACCAAATTTAAAATTTTCACCGTGTTGGGCGATAACTTTACAATACGGTTACCTTGATTTTTATCGTTTGGTACTGCATTTGGTATAATGTTTACATACGTATATGATCGTTATTTTTTATAAGTTTATTTTTATTGAGGCAACCCTATTAATTTCAATGGATTAGTTCGATTTTTTTAAGCATCCATTTCTGTATTGAAAGCGCTGTTCTTGTATTCGTGTTCTATTTATATGCGACTTCTTTTCGTTGGATAATGAATATCGTGGAAGTAATTGGTGAGTACCATTATCACTTTTTAAGATTTAAGTACAAGGATTCCTTGTTTAATTATTACGGACCAATGAGTTTACCAAATTCGCCCTTTTGATCAATTTTATTTTCTAAGGGTTAAGATTTCTTTTATTTTTCAATCTTGGTTAAAATTTCGCGTATTTTGGCCGTTATGAAATATGATGAATGAGGTAGACATAAAACAAGTGTTTCTAAAAAAAAATAATTAATTGAGCCACCGAATTTTTTATTGTGGATCTTACAGAACGAATTCCTACAGGTATAATAATAAATGGAACAAATATCATATACAACCAATCTCTACCACCTAGGAATTTTTTGGCGACGTCATTTTACACCAAATACCGTGTTTACAGGCCGCCACGTTAGGCTTAATTTATAACGTATAAGAACGATCTAAAAATATAAATAAAATTACAGAATCGGAAATATTATGATGGAAACCAGGCCCGCCCCCCCCCAAGGCCCAAGCTTTTAATAAATAGGAGCATGTAGTAAATAAAAAACAAAGAGAATGATGGGATTTTTCAAAACTCCTTAAAAAAGTTAAGAATATTTTTGTTTTATGTGTTTTAGAACGTTACGAATTACCACAAAAACTATGGAAAAAATTGTAATTTTAAGTGGTATAGCTACACTGCTAAAGAAAACGAGCAAGTAAATGAAATTAAATTATTAAACCTGAGGCATAAAATAAGAATTTAAAATATAAAATTAAGTATTCTTAAAAAAATTCATATGTTATGTATTCCCTTAATTAAATCGTCATGTGTATATATCAGCGACGTAAAGCCTTTTTTTTTGGCGCTATTTTCAGTGAGAGGTTGGCGTTCGAGCCTATGAGATATCCTAGCCTAATAAATCTGAGAGGTAGAATTGTTTTTTTATGGTAAAAATTAGCGAATTTCCACCATTTTACTTTTAATTAATGATTTCATAATGTTTTTTACATCCCCCAATAAATCGTCGCTTTTTTTTCTTTATAGATCTTCAGGCCTCAAATTATTTTTCTGCATAACTTGTTTTATAAATTTATTTTTCTTTCGTCATTTTTAGAAATTCTTCATATGTTATTATTTTTTTTTATCTCGGTACTCATACTTTCCATGGAAAATGTAAGTATGCTTCTCGTTATTTCACTTAAAAAAGTTTTTTTTAATTATTATAATTCCACTGTGTCTTCACTTGCTTCATTCACTCTGTCAGTTTTTTATTTTTTACAACCCGTCCAAGTGGCCATCCTACATTAGATCAAAATCTACTTTCTGTCCAAGTCCTATTTGGCGCGATTTTAATTGCGTCAAATACGCCTTTAGATGTTGGCGTACCAATAATAAATTAGTTCCAAAATACTTAATTATAATAATTTGAAAAGTTTTATTTTGATAAATACTTAACTCAAAATTAATTACCTCGAAAAAAATGCTTTTTTTTTGTAAATGCATTATTTTTACAGATACTGAAGTATCAGTATAAGATCACATTTTTTTTTTTTTTGCTAATTATCATTAAAAATGTACTAAAACTTTTTCATAAATTTCAGATTTATAAACAATTTTGTGTTAAAAAACAAAAGAAAGTTTTAAATTTGTTCATTTAATTTGTTGATGAATAGTTACATTTTTAATTGTTATCTTTTTAAACAAGTTTAAACGATTGTTTTTTAAGCACCTGAAATTAGAGTTTTGTATATTTTGGAAAATTTATATGCAAATATAAATTAAATGAATTTTGGGTAAGAAAACAACATATACATTGAAAATAATTACCTTACAAATGTATTGTATGTAGACAATTTCTAAAATCTGTTATTTTATTAAGTCTTCTTTTAATTTTCTCCTTTTTATTTATTTTTTTTTCGTGTTTGATATCTGTTATTTACCATTACTGAGAAAGTCAAAGCTAGTAAGCATAGTGCATTGTAGGTACCTTCATTTTATTTTGAACTTCAGATTTCAAATTTTTTTATGTGCGGGTAATCATTTATGTGATTGAAGTGTAATTTTTCTTTTTTAATTCTGTTTTTAAATAATATGCAATAGGAATAATGTAATTAAGCCTTACATTATTTTGGTATTTTTGTAATTATATAACATCAATTCCTATGTCAATTCTGCATATTTTGAAGAAAATGCTTTAAATAAGTGGATGCTGTGTTTTTGAACTTCTAAAACTATTAGATGTAAAATATTTAACAGTATGTACAATGTTAAATGCCTGATGAAACTTATTTGTTTTGCACTAAAGATTCATTTGGGGCTTGAATATTTCGATCATATTCTTTCATAAAATTCTGGAACACGCATTAAAAGATTTAATTGATTATTACTAGAATAAGAAACTAGTTAAGAAGAGAACAAATTTAAATAATCCATCACATACTTGATTAAGAATTCATTTTGATTTTGTGTATTTTAACCGGAGACTAATTTTGCATATCTAGACAATCATCCTAGAATAATGTTATTTTTAAAAGAAAACTTGAAAGCTGCACATACGATGTTGATTTTTTGCATTCATAATTTACATCAAATTGATTATAATTTTAGTCTTAATTGGGAAGATGTATGAATCGCCACACCCATTCCAAACTAGAATTATATGCCTCATGGCTCTTTAACCCGGATATCGATCGAAGATTAAAAAAGGTTAATAATCGATAGTTAACAAAGTGTTTCAAATAAATATAATCAGGACTCTTGCTTTGGATAAAAAAAAAATAACAGAGAATTAATTAATGCTTACATTGCTGGAGGTAAGAACATGAATTATGTAAAATAAATTCTTATATATGAATTGAGTTTAAAAATATTATTTCAATCGTGTGTATTTTTTTCAGTACTCACATGCGCACATAAAATGAAGGGTTTTCTAGAAAAGGCTAGAGTTTCGAAAAGTTTGTTTGATTCAGAAATGGCTGTTTATTTAATGTCATTGTCAGAGAATAATTTTTGTAAGAAGTCACAATAAAGTTTTATACCTCATTTAAACTGCATTACTATAATTATTGAGGTTTCTCTACTTTGTCCTTAGATTTCATTAGTATTTCTTTAATCTGCGACAAGAAAATGAGCAATCTTTTAGTACTTTGTAAATAAATTATTCGACATTGCTAGAGAAGAAGGAAACTCTTTTAAAACACTACTCGTATAAGTTTAATTGAAAATACTTCCTAATATATATATTTCTTGTACCCCTATAAAATTGAAAATAAGTCAAAAGATAAAATATGATGTTTGTAAATTTCTAAAATAATGTTTAGAATGTTGTTGTTGTTTTTTTTGAATTTCTAAAATAAAACTTAGAATCAAGCATATTTTGCCCTGTTGAGCTATTATTTATCAAAAATAATTCTGAGTTTAAAATTAGTTTAACTGAACATTTTATTTTAAAGTAAATCTATGACAATGTACATTCAAAAAGAAAGTATATTTCTATTAGTATAAGACATTCGTTGTTTTCTTGTATTTACATTCTACTTACTAACTATTTTTCGCGCTTCCACACCCCAGGTCCGAGGTTCAAACCTCGGGCTGAGCAAGCCTGACTCAGCCTTTCATCCCTTCAGTGGGTCGATAAATGAGTACCAAGCTTGCTTGGGAAACACTGGGGGTTTTCTCGTCAGACTGACCACCTGACCGGAAGTGAACCTCTGGACCCAAGGTCGCTTATACTGAGTTAGGCACAGTAGGCCTTGACTCTCATTGGCTGTTGCGCCACTGAGTTAAGTAAAGTTAAAATAAGTTAATAACTATGTATTTTATTTATTAACTGTTGCGTTCAAGAGCTCAGAGGAAAAAATGTACTCTACAGATTTTTACCTGCTACCTAATTTTTTTCACTGGTTTGTTGTCATTAAAATTTTGTTTATTTATGTAAGGAATAAGCATTCTAGTACTTATTCATTGAATCTAATCTCAACTGAGAGTTAACACATCTAATCAAATTGTATTAAAATATAAAATAATATCTATACGAGAGATCCAGAATTTTTCTGTTGTCAATAATTCTCGTCTGATGATACTGATCTTTTAAAAAAACAAACAACAACAAAAAATACACAAAGAGTAAAGGTACACAGTTTATTTCAATAAACAATTCCTATGCAATTAAATTAATTTTAAACGCAAACAGAAAATAATATTAATTCATAAATAATTATAATGACAGACATGTAATGCTAATTAGAAAAATATATTACACTTCCGTTAATCGGGATGTGAAACAACTCTATCGAAGGGCATACTAAATTTATGCATAAGTTTTCTTGAAGTTGTCAAACATAGCGATTAACATCAAGAATTCTTTTCCCAACATATTGCATACAAAGACAGGCACAAACACATTTTCAGTATAAGGACGGTATATAAATGTGTAAGACAGAATATTTATATTTCTTCTAATACTTCATAGAACTTCACAATGTTCTAAATCACAAATTAAACAATGAGCGATAAATATTTTATAGCACAGACATTTTTAAAGGCACATTGATTGTCATTTCGAGTTCACATGGTAAATGAATATTTCTCGATAAAATAAATCGTGTATAATAGTACAGCTTTATAAGGCAATGGTGGAAAAAACAAGGAATCAGCAGCCTGTAGTTATAATACATGAGTACCTAGACCATAATTTGGGCTTCATATTCCTTTATTTATACCATACAAATAATCTCGAATGTTTAAAGCCTTTCTTATCATTTCATCCAATACAGGATTTTCTAAAAAATGGGAATGGAATTTTATTTGTTTTGTATTTTTAATGGTGACTTAAATAATGTTCTATATTTTTTTAATTTGCTGTTTTTTTTTTTTAAATTAAAAGTGAATTTTTAGCGTAATGTGTGTGTGTAATACATGGGAATAACAGAATTAGATTTTATACTTATGCAATAAAACTTTTAAAATTTTTCATAATGAGGGGGTAAATGATAATGACACGAAAAAAGGTCTAAAGCTTTAAATTCGTTTAATATGTAATGAATATGATATTTGATTTGAATAAAATAAAATACAACAAATTTAGATTACAATTAAATTTTAGATTATAAAAAATTAAACTTTATAATCGACAAGTTACCCTAAAATATGCTTCTCGGTTTTAATTTTATAATTAAAACAGCATCGGATTATGGCACCATTTTCAATTGCCTACTATCACCGTAACCAAACTAATACCGGGAATAAAAAGGAAAAAAAATGCAATAAGAGACAAAAGGACTCAACACCAACATCAAAAACGCACCTTGGAAGAACTTGTGGCTGAAATTTAAAGTATTCACGTTCTAAATTCTTTCACAAAATAAATATTTCAAATCTTGTGTCTGTAAGTGGAATTATCAAGATAATTCCATTCAGGCGTACGATTGAGCCACAAATCCTTACCAATGGCGTTTTTGCTTAATCACCATGTTCAAAGACGGACAGAAAAGTATAAATAAAACATAAACGTTTGACTACTTGCATGGCTTGAGACTACCCGCACATTGGCCAAAGTAAAGTTTTTGTGTAATAATCTTCCCAGTTAGCGTTCATCTCTTGTTTCTTTCCATTTTTCCCTTAACAAAAAAACAAATAAAAAAGGAAGTCTTTCTTTGATGCGATTACCAAAACACAAAATGCCTTCCAAAGTTGTTCTCTTCAAATAAAACACATTGATTCTTTTCTGTATAAAGGGAAGGCTCTCTCAGGAAATATTTCAATTATATTCAATAAGTCGATGGCTAGTTAAGGGTCGAAATAGCAAAGGTCATAGTTTCTTGCGTCTTTCAAAGAGTTTTAGACGCTTCACTTCAAGTCAGCGAAAAAATTTCCCGAGGCGCAGACGATTATTTGCGATATGAAATACTGATGAAGCACCAAAAGCAGCGCAGGAACTAGAGAAGGGAAATAAAAAAATAATAACGTTCCAATGTCGTTTCTTTCATGAGATTGTCCCTTAATATAATCGATGATATGTTCATGCGATTCTTAAAAAATAATTCTTCTTCTTTCGTATTATTTCCTTTAGATCAAAAACAATCTTCAAAAAATGGCAATGTGGTACTTTACGGAAACAATATCGGTTATCTGGTCCTAAAAAAACTGTTATTCATTTTCAGCATAAGTGGCGGCTCAGGTTTGCACTTTTGTGGATCACATCGCATGTTGCCACCCTCTTGACACTCGCAATGAAGGCAAGGCCCGCTTGCCTTGGTCACCGTGGAACCAACTTCGTAAAATGTTCCATTGATTTGGCAGCCTGAAAGACAAAAGAAAAAGGTTTATTTCTTAACAATTTATGAAGCTTCTGAGAAAAGGGGAAAAAAAATTGTGTGTTGCTGTAATATTTTCAAAAAAAAAAAAAAAAAAGTCCAGAACAATAATATTTTTTGAAATAGAAAATATGTTTTTTTAAACTATTTCCTGGACTATCGTACTTCTGATCAGGTCTAAATATTTAAAAGATCCTAAAATCTATCCGTCGAGCCAGTAGCTTTTGAACTTTTTATGATAATCGAAAAATTTTATAAGAAATAAAGTAAACTTACCTTTTACTTCGATGGAAGCTCGTACAGCTCTTTTATCAATTCTTCTCTGTATGATGATGGGTTGAACACCCTTTCTTCTTGTTAAAGTGGTGATGTTACGTGACGTTACAAGAACAGCTGTAAAAATATTGTAATTATAAATAAGCAAAATTATAAATTCTAAGCAAATTAGAATTTTTTCCGAGTATAAAATAATGCAGACCTCACTTTTTGTTTACAATTACATATGAAGTACGTACTATTTTAAAATATATGAAAGGATAAAATGATCTTCATAGAAACTAATTTTGTATATGACTAAAAAAAAATGATTTTTTTTTTCTTCTATATCTTAAGAAAACTGAGCATTTAATTTTCTTTTCATATTTCTTTCTGAAGCTTTAAACCGATAATGAATTATAATTTTTTAGTCAAAATAAACTATAAGTGTGAAATGGGTAAGAATTACATTTAATGTTTCAAAATACTTACGGCAATCATATCTAGGACAACAATAACCATGAATCATAGTTCGGTGGCAGTTTGGAGCAGGAGGTGGGCAAGATTGTTGTAGACATATGATGTCCCCTCTGAAGCAAAAACAGAATTCGCATGGATCCGCTCGTACTATTTGTTCCGCTGATTGATAAATCTGTCCTTCAAATATGCAAGCTAGAAAGATAAAATAATTTTGATAAATAACAATAGTACAATAACTAAAGGGTCATTTATTTAAATGCAGTATTTTAAAATTTGTTTCAAAAATTAATTTAAAAAATATTACTTAACTCTAAAATATATTACATTAAATGATATATGAATGAATACGAATGGAAGTTTGGAATGCTAGACTCTCTTTCTCTTGAATACATTATATAACTTCCCATTAGATTTAAAAGAGTTCAGGATCACTATTATACATTAATTAGCAGGAATAAACTATTAATATTAAAATATATTTGAATATATATATATATGTACTGAGAGAGGGAGACACTGTATAACAGATAACTAAAATGAAACTATGACCTTGGAAATATAATTATTTTCATATTTTAAGTATTTTCACAAAAACCCTTTTAAAAGTCTTCTTTGCGATTGTTGAGTAATATCAATATTTTTAAATATGCATAAACTTTTCAAAAATAGTATTTTTTTCTTAGTTTAAAGACATATTTAGACTAAGTTGATTCAAATAGTAATGTTGCTTGATTTCTTTTATATTATATGAAATCTGGTAAGGTTCATAATTTCCCATTATAATGAGAGTAAAATTATAGATAAGATAAAAAATGAAAAAACAGAGTCTTGTTTAATTATTATGGACCTGAAATAATTCTTGATCACATATTATATTCATAAATCAAGAAAAATTTTACTCTTGCAAAAAATAATTACAAAAAAAAATCTTAACTAATTATCTCATTTAAATGAAATAAACAACATTTTAGGTTTGTACAAATGATTATTTAGCGGTGGATTTTTAGTAATTTGTAACTACTGTTAAACGGTGATAATAAATTGTAGGACATCACATTATTTAAAATTCTATGCAGTGAAAAATTAAGATCCTAAAATTCTTAACGAATTAAGATGTATTTCCGCTTACCTCCTTCATCTAGTAAAAAGTCTTCCTCGGTTTCAGCTATAAGAAAATAAAAAGAAATTAATTTTAATACAAATCAAAAATTGAATATGTTAAATGGATGATTAATGTCTAGTTATATATATATATATATATATAATTTTAGCGAAAAATTAGTTTTAATTTGAGAAAATTAAGTTTATACTTCAAGTAAATATAATATTAATTGGAGACACAAAAGGAGAGTGCATAAAATAAGTTATTAATGCCATTTATGTAAAAATCTAACTAAGTATTTTAAAAAATGCTTAGTAAAATATTTCCATGTTTTCAATAGAATATGTTATTTGGTACATTATAATGTTTATGTTAATGGCACGAGTTTCTCTTTAAAATCTTTGTAAAGAATATATCAAGGGGGAAAAAACTGTAAAAGCTATCGTAATAAAAACCAGGAAAAACACAATGCGTTATATATATATAGATAAAGTTGTGCGAAGTTTTCATTCTGAAATTCTCAATATTTTCCTCTGTGAATTAATTTTTTAAATTTCTCTGATATTTTTCAAATTTAAGTTATTGTTTTAATATCTGTAATTTCAATAAATCGGTGAAATATTTCAATGAAACGAAAGATCTCAAACTCTACTTACAAAACGTGATTTCTTTTGGCAATTCGTAATTTTTTCCTTCTTTTTACTTAAGGTATGTAACTACCCAAAATTAGCCTTTTTGGTGAAATTTTTCGAAAGTTTTTTTATCTTTTATTTTATAGCCCATACATTTAAGATTCCAAGAACATTATATTTTTGTTTCTACGATATTTAGAAGCAAAGTTATGGCATAATTAGTAAACCGGAAATGGAGTTTATAAAACCGGAAGTAGATCCCTACAAAAAACATATTTAAGATATTGAATTGAAATGTTCAGAAGATGTTTTATTTAGTTATATCTGTGTTCTGAATTAAAATCTTATCTCTGAGTATATACTTATGCACTTTATTGCTTTTCTATGATAAAAAAAAAACATTTTTTTAAAAAAAAAATCGTGTTTTTGCATAAAAGTTGGCATATTTAAAAAAACTTTCAGAAGTATTACAAATATTTTATTTCCCAACACATATAAAGATGTTATTCACGTACTGTACAAATATTGTTTGATTACATTTATTAGAATTTTGTGTAACTGCAATTTTTCATCAAAATTTTACTAAAAGAGACAATTGTTAAAGTCTATAAAACTCTCCAGAAAACCGCAAGAGGTTAAAAGAAGTCCAAATTAGTTAAAAATGAAGCGAAATAGATCTTGACCTATAAATATGGTGAGTTTAAAAAATGTACAATTAGTAGAAAATCTTTTATACTGTATTAAAATCTTTAAATGCATTTTCTGAGAAACAGTTTTTCAATTTTTTGCTTCACGGTAAAGTTTACTACAGGATTTCTTTTTAAGATATTGAATTGAAATTTTCAGAAAATGTTTTACTTAGTTTTATCTCCAGTATAGACTAAAATCTAATCTCTGTGTAAATATTTATGTATTTTATTGCACTTTTTGTAAGAAAATAACAGTTTTTTGTAAAAAAATTTCATGCATAAGAAATGACATATTTCAAAAACTTTCAAAAATATTACAATTCTAAATAGCTCTAAGCACAGATAATGTGTTATTTATGTACTGTATAAATATTATTCGAATATATTAATTAGAATATTCTGTACAATTTTTGTATATTAATTAATTATATACATGTTAATTAATTATTCATAATATATTAATTAGAATTTCAATACTGCAGTTTTTCACTAAAATTTCATTCAAAATTCCCAATATATCTAAAAACATTTTTAATTTAGTGGAAATTGTACTTGAATTCCTAGTTTTATACCCCATTTCAAATAAAAAAAGTATTTATTTAGTTGAAAATTTATATATTTAAAAAAAAGTGCTCCGAAGGTAGTCACATACCTTCAAAAAATAGAACGTAATTAAATTTTTCAAGATGCTTTAAGTTTATTTCAAGTATATCTTCAAATTATATCAATTATCGAAATAATGTTGACAGTCCTTAAATTACATTACATTTTATCCCCAGTCCTGATACATTTAGAATTTATTATTGAATACACATACAAATACAAGAAAATCAGAGTAAAAAATGGTCCTTAGGTCACTTTTTAATTTATTACTTTCTTTGCTTTTATACATATATATATATATATATATATATATATATATATAACTAATGATTTTTTTCAACACATTAAAATTATTTTTCGACTGCGTTTCTATAGATTTAAATATTTTATTCATTTCAATTAACTCGTATTGAAGTAATAATTTTACAAAATAATGCCAAAAAAAGAGGATATATCATTAATGAACATTAACTAAACAAAATTGTTTTTTCATGTGCATATGAATTTTGAATTTAAATATTTTCAGACTTTATTAATATTCTAATAGCATTTAAAAGTAAATTAAACCAAAAAATTTTCAAAAAATGGCACGTACCTGTTATATTTTCAGTTACAGTTGGAAGTGTCGTGAGGGGTAGAGGAGTTGTTTCGATAGCTTTGTAGGCTTTAGTTGGGATTTCTGTTGATTTTGGCGGAACCGACTCTGCTTTCTCTTCAGGGTGGTGTTCAATAGCTTCTGATGATGATTCAATCTTCTCTGTTGATGATTCCGTCGATTTTTGTTTTGTTGTGTCTTCAGCAGTAGTTGTTTCTCCTAATGATGGTTCAGTTTCTTCTTCGATTAACGTCTTAGGAGTAAGAGTAGTTTTAAATAGCAAGGGCATCTGGGTATCTTTTTCTGAAATAGCTTTACTGGCCGTTGTCGTTATACCTGATTCTTTGGCAATAGTTGGTTCTTCAGTGGTAATTTGAGTGGATTTAACATCTTTCAATGATGTAGATAATTCTTCAACCGTTGTGGTTATCAATGAGGATATTGTACTAGAAAGATCTAATTTAATCAATGGAGTGATTGTAGAAATTTTAGCTTCTATATCAGATACATTTGCTACCGAAGATATGTTAGATGTCGACAATGATTCGGGCTGGATATCAGTTACAGTGGTAAAGGAAGAAACTTTTGTAACCAATGAAGATTCCGTGTCAGATGGAGATGAACTTGTGAATGGAACTGTCGGTGTCGTTTGACTAGAAGTATTATCTTTGGCGAATTGTGGTTTTAATGTTGACAGCATTAAAGGTTTTTCTCCTGCTTCAGTTGTTGTCTCAACCTCAAGTGTTTCAGATATAGTGGCTTCAGTTGATTTATCTAAATCTTCTGGGAACGTAGTTTTTGTTACGAAATCTTCTGTTTCCTTTTCTGAAGTTGACTCATAAGTTAATGTAGATTTTCCCTCGATGCTAGTAGTTGAACGAGAAAGATCCACCTCCGAAACTTCTTTTGGTTTTGTAACGTCTGTGTCTTTATGAGTGCTTTCAGTTGATAGACTTCCTTGTTTTGTAAATAATGTAATATCCTTTTCAGTAGTTAGGTTTTCTTCTGGAGTTGTTTCTAATTTGTCACCAATCGTAGATTTTGTTTCTGGAGAATGTGTTGTGACATCTTCAGCTATTGTTGAACCAGCGTGTGTAAGGTCTTCCCCGGTGAAGGTTGATGAAGTCGTTTGTTGTGACGTGACCTCAGTCACTTCGGTTAAAAGTTTGGCTTCGGGTATTTTCGTTTTGGTTTCTGGTGCAATCGATTCTTCTGTTGCAAAACTCGTTATTATTGGCTTAGATGTTTGACTTATTGGTGGTTCAAGCTCAGTAATTTCTGGTAACAAGTCTATTTCTGGATTTTCCGTTTTAGTTTCCGGTGTACTCAATGGCTGTTCCATCTCCGTCACATCTGTTAAAAGTTTGGCTTCCGGTTGTTTTGTTTTAGTTTCAAGTGTACTTAGGTCTTCTGGGAATCTTGTTGACATTGGCTTAGGTGTTTGATGGAATGGTGGTTGGACAGCTACTATATCGGTCCAGAGTTTATCTTCAGTCTTCTTAATTTCAGTTTCTGAAGTACTTGTTTCTTCTTCAGTTATTGATTTTGCAGTTGTGCTTGTTGGGGATTCTGCTTCCATGATTTCAGTAAAAGGACTTATTTCTGTTATTTTCGTTTCAACATCAGGTTTACGTGACTCTTCCTTTGTAAATCCTACCGTTGTTGATTCAATTAAATCTGAAGAGGTAGTGATTTCAGAAGACTTTGAAGTCTGTTTTCTCTCTAAATCTTCAGCAGTTGTTTCATTTTCAAAGGAAACATCCGTGCCTGTTACTTCTTCAAGAGATTTAATGGCTGGTTTTTTGGTGGTAAATGCTTCTTTTGTCGTTTCCACAGGAATTTCAGAAGAAACATTTGATTTCGATTCTTCAGTACCGGCTGTTTCTTGGCCAGTTGTTACTGGAAATTCAGTTAGCATAAAATCAGTAACTGAATGTTTCTCAGTTTTGTCTACAATTGTATATGATGGTGTTGTCTGAATGCCAACAAACTTACTGCTATCTTTTACGTCATCAGTAACCAAAGTTTCGGGTGTTTTTGATTCAGTTACATCTTCTATTGGCTGAGTTTCTTTCATAATATCAGTAAAACGTGTCGATACAAAGTTGAATACTTCATCTGTATAATCAGTTACCTTAGTTCTATAAGTAATATTTGGCTGAAGTGTAGTTTCCAATTTTTGAACATCTTCAGTGGTGGAGATTACTTTTTGTGTTGATATTGTTTCTACAGGAATATCTGATTCAGTGATTTGTTGAGAATCGGTTGCACGTTCATCTTCGAAAATCGAAGTTCCTTCTTTTGATGCACTGACAACGGTTTGATTTACTTGAATTGTTTCAGTAAATGATTCAAAGCTCTCACTGGACTCTTTTTCCTCCGAAGTAGCGTCCGTTACATCTTTAGAAGATGTATCTTCTGAAAATGGTGTAGTGCTAGGTTCACTTTTTGTAGAAATGGTTGAGGGAAACATGTCTGATTTTGTCAAAAAGACTGGAGAAGTAAAATTTATTCCTTCAGTTATTTTGCTTTCAGTTGTACTCAAATCTCCTATAGATGAAATTGTTGTTGTTTCAGCTTCAGATCTAGATGTTTCTGAGGATTCTGTTGTAATATTTACTGTGATGAACTCTGTTGTCTCCGCTCCTTGACTTGTTTCTTCTGCATGTACGATTGTTGTTTGCTTCTCTATTGCCTTTTCTTCTGTGGATATACTAGTTTCTTCATCCTTTTGTGTTGAAAATTCTTCGGTAGGCATTCCTGCTGTACTTGTTACGACATCATCTAATTTGGGTAATTTTATTGGAATTGCTGTAGAACTTTCAAGCGTCTTAAAAGATTCCTCCGATTCCGAAGTTGTAACGTCAGGTAATTTCAGCAAATCAGGAAATTCAGCAGGCGTGGTTATAGTTTTGATCTTAACAATTTCATCAGTAGCTTGTGTGGTAGTTTCAAATTCTACCTTTTCTGTTGAATCGAACTTTTCACTCTCCGTAGTTTTCAAAATATCAGGAGAAAAGCTGGATGTCGAGACTATACCTAATGGAACTGTTACTGTTTCGGAAGACAATGTTGTCATGTTTGATTTAATTTCTTCTAAAGATGTGGAAGGAGTTCCTGTCTTTTCTGTAACTAAAGTGGTTTTCTTGCTCTCTACTTCAGTAGATAATGATTCTACCAAAGAAATTTTCTTATCGTCTTCTGCAGTTTCTACTAATGTAGTTGTTTCTGGTAAAATGGCTATGGTTGTCTCTGCTTTTATTCCCTCTGTTGTTACTTCTTTTTCCGCTGAAATCGATGCAGAGGCAATGGCAGATAAAGTACTTTCAGATGTAGATGTTGGCTCAGTTCTTGCTCCTTCATCTATCTTTGAAGAAGTAACCGTTAAGTTGATGATATTAGCTGTGGATTCCGTCGAAGCTATTACATCACTTGGTGATGAGATTTCAATGCTTTTTTCGGAAAATGCTTTTTCAGTTGATACTGTCGTTTCAAATCCTTCGGATTGGTGGATATCTGTAGATTTCGTTGTTACTTCGTGTGAAATCTTTTTACCTAAAATATCTGATTCGTCTTCTGCGGTTATTTCCGCTCCTGCTTTATCAGAAGTTGATTCAGTGCTTAATGAAGCCGTTTGTTCTGTGCTTTCGATTATTATAGTTGTCTTTTTAATTTCACTCTCGGTAGATATTTTATCTGCTGAAAGGGTCTGTTCAGTAACTTTGTCAGTTTCGACGGATTTGGATGTCGTTTCTGCTAGGGATTCTGTAGTTGATTCTGATTCGGCTTTCACATCTGTTACAGTCTTCTTATCAATTATTGTTGTTTCAGAAGCAGAAGAACTAGTCGTAGATATTTTACTTTCAGGTGTTGTTGATATTATTTCTGGTTTTATTTTTCCTTCAACTGTTTCAGGTGAAATAGTTGAAGTCAAAGACTCTTCTGTAAATACGGACGTCTTTCTGTCGACGTCTTCAATTATTGATATCCCTTCGGCAGGTGCTTCAGTCGATATCTTTTCAACTGTTGTGATTGTTTCGAAGCTTTTAATTTTATCAATATCACTAAATTCTGTTGTGGATTCAGAAGAAAATTCTTCTTCAGATGCATTAAATTTTGTAAAGGTTTCTGTAGTGCTTACATCTGTTGGTGTCAATGTTGAAATTGGTGTGAGTGAGCTGCTTTCAAATATTGGTGAGACCGTTCTTGATTTTGTCATTTCATCTTCCACTGATGGTGATTCAGTGATGAAATCTGTTTCTATTTTAAAGGACGTCGGTTCTGTGCTCTGTTTTATTTCCGTGGTTAAATAGCTTTCTTCTTCTATAGAAACCTTTTCTTCTGAGGTTGTAATTTCTATATCTTTGTCAATTTTTACAGATTCTGGTGTTATTTCTGTTACTAGTGATTGTGATTTTTCTTCGACAGTTGTTTCAATTTCTTTAACAGCAGAAGTAGATGTCAAAGTGATGGGAGATATAGTGCTTATGGGAGTTGTGAATGCTTCATGCACTTCATCAGTTTTCTTTGTGCTTGTTAAATCGATTGGCTTCACAGTTAATTCCGAGGCCTCTGTGATATTACTGAGTTCTGTAGATTCAGTAAATTCTACTTCTCTTGTGGTAACTTCCGCTCCTCTATCTTCAATAGTAGGTTCAGAGGAAGGACCTGTTGGTGTCGTTTGTGTGGGTTTTTCAAAAGGTTGAGATACAGTTCCCGCTTTGGATATTTTGTCTCCTATAGATGTTTCGGTTACACTGTCTGTTTCGATTTTGAACACTGATGGCTCTGTGCTTTCAATTATTAACGTAGTCTTTTTAATTTCCTGCTCCGTAGATATTTTATCTTCTGGAAGAGTCTGTTCTGTGTCTTCACCAATTTCGACAGGTTTCGGCTTCGTTTTTAATGGTAATTCTGTAGTTGATTTTGATTCGATTACTTCAACTGTTTCTGCTTTCTTATCGACTAGATCAGGCTCAGAAACAGGGAAACTAATCGTTGTTAACTCACTATCAAAACCTGTCGGTGTTGCTTCCGATTTTATACCTTCATCCGTTTTTGCCGATGTAACAATTAAATTAACTGCTTCGAAAGTGGATGCTGAAGGTTCTGTTGCATGGCTTATTAATATATCTTCGGTACTTTTTTCAGCTGGTGGTGTTGTCTGAAAGTCTTGAATTTCATCGATTTCTTCAGATTTAATTGTTGTTTGAGAAGAAATTTCTTTGATTAAAATATCCGTTTCTAATTTCGTAGAACTTTCTGCGCTTGCTTCTTTGGTGGTTGGTATGGGAGTTGTAAATGTGCTACTTTCGAGTGCTAGTGTTACTTTCTTTGAGGATATTTCATCCTCTATGGATGATGTAATTGTTACACTGTCAGTTTTAGTTTCCATCATAGGTGGCTTGGTACTTTCTTTAGATGGGATAGATTCAGTTTCTAATTTAAGCGTGACGTCAGATTTTATACCTGGGCTGGTTGTTGCTGCTGTTTCTTCTGTCTTGTCTTCGACAGTTGAAGTAGAACTAATCGGGAATAAGGCACTTTCAAACGTTGATGACTTTTCTTCAGTTTCATCTTTGACAGTTGAAAACTGGCCAACTTCCGATGTTAATACCGTTACATCTTTTACAATTTCAGTTACTTTGACTTCAGCAGATGTATTATCAACTGAAACAGTTGTATCAACGTCTTTGACTTTAATATCTACAGGTGTAGGTGTTGTAATAGATGAAAGCTGTTTTGCTGTTGTATCCGATTCTACTTCTGTTGTTTCTGCAGATCTTTCACTAGTGGTTGATGCAGTGATTTCTGAACTAACTAAGAAGGTGCTGCTTTCTGGCATCGGAGATGTAACTTCTGATATTTCTTTTTCATCCAATGCAGATGCCATTGTAGTGGTATGATCGGCTTCCAATTTCGATACCGATGCTTCAGTTTCAGTGGTTATTTGTCCTGTTTCTTTTGTAGATGGTTTTCCTTCAGGAAGTTTAGTACTTCCAAACTGAGATGTTGTTTCAAATGAGATTTCTTTAGTTGTTATCTTCGATTCTGCTGCTATAGTTTCCTTACTGTCAGATGCAGATACAGGACTAATTGAAGTTGTATTAACCCCTGGAGTTGTTAATTCTTGTTTTTCCTCATCTTCTATTGATGAAATTGTAGTAGTCTTATCCGTTTCTAATATGAATATGGATGATTGATTGCTTTCAGTTATAAATGTAGTCTCACTACTCTGTTCTTGACTTGGTGTTTCATAAATTGTAGCAGTAGTTTCGAATTCCTTGACCTTATCGACAACTGTGGGGTTTTCAGTTTCGTCAAACACGCGTTTTTCAGTAGTAATTTCTGAAACTAAACCTTCAGTTGGTTTTACGCTGCTAACGTCATGTACAGATTCAGTTTGCGGAATAATCGTTGATGGACTAGTTGTCAATGAGCTGAAAGTTGATTCAGAAATATCCAAAGTCTTTTCTGTTGTACCCTCTGTGGATTTGGATAAATCTACGATAGTTCCGACCGTTGTTTCTCTATCTTTGCTTTCTGTTACACTTAAAGTAGTTGGAGATTCTTCACTAGAAGATGTCATTGAGATTTCAGTTGGTGTAGAAATCTTTTCCATTTCTACATCATCCTCAATTTTTGAAACCAATACAGTGGTTGAAATGGATGCTGGTGTTGTAGAAAACATAAAACTGATAGGTATAGGAGTACTGAGATCCTTTTCGGTTAAAATTGGTGACACTGTAACTGTTTCATTTTCGGCAGAACCCAGGTCCGTAGCTGAAAATATAAAAAATATACATGTATAACAATACTATTATATTTCTTTAAAGTTTCATTAACTATTCCTAATATGATAAAATAACTGATTATTTTAATTCGATGCGGCAATATTTTTTAAATAATTTTTTCGATATTAACCACTTTAGTTATATGATAAAGTAAATTAAGAGTGAATGATACTTACGACATTTATACGAAGTAGGGCAACATTCATCCGTTTTGATTGTCTCTGAAACGCAACCAGGCTTCGGAACTTTGCAGATGATTTTGAAACATACAATTTCACCAGAAGAACAATGACACTTTTCACAAGGTTCTACAGTCACTACAGCTTCACCATCATCATATGCTACTCCATCAACGATACATTCGTCTATGGAAAAAAGGGAAAACAATTTGTACATATAGAACTAAATGTAAGATAACACACATGTACTGTATTTTATCATATATATATATATATATATATACATTTATTTGAATCTAAATTACACCCAATGTTCAATAACATTAACATTGGAAAAAGAGTGTAGCTTAGATTCAAATAAATACAGTATATAAATATATATTTGGCTATCAATTCCATATTATTTTTCCATTCTTTGTTTTGTAGGATAATTCACTATGTATATATACACTTATAGTAATATAAAATAAAAGTGAAGAAGTACTAGAACCTACAGTGCTAAAGCAGGAAGAAATTGGAATACACCAGACACAACAAATGAGTACAAAAAAAGTCTTTGGACTAAACTGATACACATACATGTTTATAGTATATTCTGATATCATTTGTGATGAGAAATAATAATGTTAGGTTGACATTTGTGAGGGGATAATTGAACATTTGTTTGTATACTAAATTCATAACTGTCACTTTTTTGACTGAATTTCATCAATTAGCTCTAACTAAATAAAAGTCAGTGGCGCAATATTCCATGAGGGCCAAGGTCTACTGTGCCCATCTCAGTTTTTGTGACCTTGGGCACTGAGGTGCTTGAGCAGATGTTCAGGTCAGGTGGTCAGTCTAACGTGAAACCCCTAGTGTTTAGTTCCCTGGTGAGCTTGGTACTTGTTTATCAACCCAATGAAGGGATGAAAGGCTGAGTTGATCTTTCCCAGCCCGTAATTTGAACCCCGGGCCTGGGGCAGAGAAGCACGATATGGTACCTCTGATCCATCGGGCTTCAGCTGTAACTATTTGTACTAATTATTCTGCAAAAAGTTTGCTTCGAATGATAAAAATTGCTAAGATTCATTTTCTTGTATAAAAAAAATCTTCAAATAAATGGAGTATTTAACTGAAAATGGGAAATCAGTCTGTGTACAGTTTACTCTCGATACTAGTAAGAGACTCAGAAAACATATGCTCTTTTAATAGGAAATAATTTTCTCAAAATATCCGTAGAAAAATATAATTTCTACTCCTATTTCGCATCTGCGCATAATTTTATTTAAAGATGTTTGTAAAAATTATTATTACAATACATGTACTTATTATTATTATAATATCATATCGAAATATTTCTCTCATATAAGATTTAATAACCTCGGGCTGGAAAAGGTTGACTCAGCCTTTCATCCGTTCAATAGGTCGATAAAATATGTACCAAGCTTGCTTGGGAACTTAACACTGGGAGTTTTCGTGTCAGACTGACCATCTGACCGGAACATCCGCTCATGCACCTCAGAGCCCAAGGTCGCGTATACTGAGTTGGGCACAGTAGGCCTTGACCCTTATGGGATGTCGCTCCACTGAGTTAAGTTATAAGATTTAATATCGTAGCATTTTATTTTTTCATGACATTTCCTAGTAAAAATTTCTTTAACTTGTTTAACTAAAAAACATTACTATCGTTTGAGAAATCTACAGTTCTTTTCATTCAATCTTTTTATTATTATTTACAAAATGTTTTTAAATAGATATGAGGCTAAAAATATAATGTTTATAAAAATGTCATATATTTTTTTTAAAAATAAATATTTAAAATGCGAGTTTAATCGTTTAAATCCTTGTAACACCTATCCCATTTGAAAGTGAAAATGCTAATTTTAGGATTAAGCTTATCAAATAACCATATTTATGTGAGTTTAAAGTATTTAATTATTTTTGCTATATTTTTATATTATTCCAGAGTTTAATGACTTACTTAAATGCTTTTACAATGATAAAAAAAACCACATTATAATTCCACGAAATTTATAGATCTAAGCAGGTATACACTTTACTTAAAGAAACCTATTGTTTCCGTAAAATTTCAGTTCGAAACCGCATTAAAAATATATTTTGCCAATGTAGAAAAATGATTAATTTCAAGTAATGAATTTGAAAAAAATTATTTTTAGATTTATTTGACAAATTTTAAAACTTTGTTAAATTTGATTCAATTCATTATTAAAATTTTTATTTCCATTATACGGCTTTTTTGAAAAATAAATAAATTAATTAATAATAATACTTATAATAATAGTTAATTTTTAAACTGTAAACTTGAATTTACTGCGTATATTGTATTCTTATGGATTTATATAAACTGTAATCTTGAAGTAGATTAAAACGAATGTATATTTTGTCATTATACTAAATTTAATATAACCTTAAGTAAATAATAATCAAAATGGAATTGAAAAAGTAATTGAACTTATTACTTTTACATCGATGATGAAATAATGATAAACTATATATATTTCCTTTTAAAAATACTTACGTTCCTCTGATGATTCATCTTCAGTTGTGTCATTGGAGACAGATGATCTAGATTCCACTTCTGAAATAACCGTCGTACTTATTTTATCTTGTGTAAATGTAGATGCTTTTGTTACAGCTTCTGCGGTTGTTGTCGCTGTTGAAGACGTTGATTCTGTAACAGGAGCTATGGGTTCAGATGTCATTTTAATTCCTGTACTTAATGTTGCCGATGAATCTTCGAATAATGGGCTGGTTTCCTGCTTTTCTTTGACATCCTGCACTGTAAAATCAGAGGTTGTTTCTTTCTCTTCAGAAGCAGTTGATGTTGCAAAAGTCTTGACAGTGACTTCAGGAACTGGAGTAGTAAGTTCTGTTATAACCTTTGAGGATTCCGCTTCTTGAGATTTTGCTGGCTCTTGTTCAGTAGTTTTCTCTAAATCCTCCTTAACACTTATTGTAGGAATGAAAGATATTTCTGAAGTTTCTGCAAACGTAGGAGTTGGAGAAGCACTTGTTTCTGTCTTGTTTGTAAAATACTTTTGATCATCAAATTCTTCTCTAAGAGTTGTTTCTGATTCTTGCGTTGTTTCTATTTTTTCTTCAAAAGAAACAGAGGTTTTGTCTGTAAATAATTCTTCCACAGGTAATGTTACTTTTGGAGGAATACTTTCAGTAGTTTCGGAGTGATCAACTGAGAAAGGAAGTTCGGACGTCTGCGGCTTAACGGATGGTAACGTGATATTGTCATTTATAATCGTAGTTTCAATTTCTGAAGTGGGTCTGGTTGTGAAAGTTTTATCAGTTTCAACTACATCTTCTTGTTTCTCTTTAGGTGTCACTAGTGTAGTTTTAAGTTCAAATGTTTCAATGGTCTCTGAAACTGTGGAAGTCGATAATGGTAAAGATGTCACTTCGCCTTCAAGTGATGTTTCAGTCAGTTTAGGTAAGGTTGCATTTTCTAAAATTCCAGTTGTCGTACCACTTATCTTTAATTCTTCTGGTGTTAAATGTACTTCAGTTGTCGATTTTTGGGATAACTCCGGAGCTTCAGTAGATGTCGTTACTTCTGGTTCAGTTGACATTTTGGATGTTGTCAATTCAGTTGCTTCTGAAATTCTTACTGTCGTTAATTCCGAAGAATAATCTACAGAAGCTGGAGTTTTGTGTCCTTCAGTAAATATTTCTGGAGTTTGAGTTTTCTCCTCTACCTCTTTAATTATTATTTCCTCGGAATCAATAGTTGGTGATAATTCTTTTAACGTTATGTCTGATACAGTAGTTTCTTCATAGCTCTCTGTAGTTAATGATTTTTTAGTTTCTGCTGACTTATCGAGCTCTTCAGAAGTAACTTCGGCTTGAGTCGTTGCAGTTAATTTTGCTTCCTTTTCTTCTGTTGACAATTGTGTTGAGATGAGATCTTTAGTGGTGACACTGCTTTCAACTGGTATTTCTGAAGGAGACTTTTTATCTTCCAAATCTTCAAATAGAATGCTTGATGTTGTCCTAAAGATTTCTTTTTCTAATGTCGATTGGTCAGATTTAACTTCACTAACTTCGGTAACTGCAGTGGGTTTCTTTGTAGTAAAAATGGCTGTTGAACTTCGATCAGGTGTTTCTTCTGTTTTAGTTGGTACCACTGTAGATGAATCGGTTGATATAACTTTAGTAGTAATACTTTCAACTGTTTCGGGTTCAAATTGTCTTGTTAGTGTTGTTAAATCTACACTTGAATGAGTACTTGTGTCTGTAATACTTGAAATTTCTTTAGATATTTCTGATACATCAGAAAATGTTGCAGTTGTAATTTCTTTCATAGTTGAAACTGATTGTGCGCTTGTATCTGTGATGGGTGTAGTGGATTGGGCTACAACCATTGAATCTATTCCAAATGTTTTGTTACTTAAAATTGTATCTTCCAACACTAATGTAGGTTCAGTCTTTCTTAGGACCTCTGATTCGGTAGTAGAAGGCTCCGTTAGAGTTGTTTTAGATTCCTCTGTATGCTTCTTAACTTCCATAACGTCCTCCAATTTTGTTGATACTTCTGCATCAAGAGCTGATGTCACTGGTGATTCTTTTTGATCAGATTTTGATATTTCAGTAGAAACTGAAGTCTTGAAATCGGATGTAGATGTTGAAAATTTTGGTTCATCTGTCACATGAGATTTTACAGTTTCTGCTGTTGGTTTAGATACTTCCTTTGTAGTTGCATGCTCTTCTTCAATCTCTTTTAATGTAACAGTTGTAACTTCTTTTTCGACATCAGTCAAACCATGCGTAATTTTTGCTTCAGTAGTAGTTGGTACAGTAACAGTTTCAATGGCATTGGTTTGCCTCTGTGTTGTAGTGTCTACTAATTCAGAGGTTGATCTAGTTGTTACAATAATACTTTCTTGTGTACTTTTTGATACTTCGAATTCGAAAGGTGGTGATGTTTCTTTGGCAGTAACAACATCTGTTACATCCGGTTTGATTGATTCTGATGGCAAACTTTCACTAGTTGATTTTTCCAATTCTATGGTTATTTTTGTTGTACCTACCATAACATCTTCATGTATTTTTGTGTCTTCTTCTAAACCTAACTCAGGCGTGGTAACCTTAGGCTCAGTAATTTCTTGTGGTTCAATTGTTGTCGTCTTAATGGCATCGATTTTTATTTGTTCTGGTGTTTCGGAAGATGAAGGTGTAGAGAAAGTAAAAGCTTCAGTGGTTGTTGTGGAGGAAAATTTTGATTCTTCAGTAAAATTAGATTCTGATCCAATTGTCGAAGAAATAATTGACGGTGTTGTGGTTTCCTTAAAATGTTCAGTTTCCGTGGTAGGTATTTCTTCAAGTGTTGTTTTAAGTGTAGGCGGCTTTGTACTTAAATCGGATAAATCTTTAGGTTTTGAAGTTGTTATATCTTCATCAGGTTTTGTTTGCTCAGTTTCTTCAGCATCTAGACCACTCGCAGTAGATTTTCCTGATTCTTTTTCCTCTGTTGATTGATCTGTAGTAGATTTTTCATCTTCAAATAGCTCAAAATGTTTTGTGGTACTCGGTTTTACAGTTGAATATTTTAAATCTGTTTGAATGGTAGTTTCAACTGTGCCAGTTTTAGCAGTAGAAGTTGTTCCTTCAGAATCGGATATACTTGATGTCGAAATTGATGCTAGTTTCTCAGTTGATAATTCTTTTATTCCAGTTTCCTCAGTTTGTATTTTTGTGGGTATTTCATCAATTTTTTCAGTTGTAGTTTCTTCGGGTGTGATAGAGAACTTTTCTGAAGTTTCTGTTTCTTCGGAGGAAACTATTATTTTAACTGTTGTACTTTCTGCCATTTTTGGAGCTTCTGATTCAAGAGTGGTAATTTCTGTAACTTCTGGAGTTTTAAAAGTTTCTTTCGTTGTGATTTCAGTTATTTTACTTTTTTGAGTTACGTCTTCTGTTTCAGAAGTTTTTGGATATTCTGTTTGAGGAGACTCCGATGTAGATGTTAGTAATGATTGAATTGTTTCATTAGCTTCAGTAACTTCCAACTCTGTATCGGTAGGTATTATAGATACTTTTTCAACTTCTTTGGTTGATAGTGATGAGGTTTCTTCTTCAATGTCCGGAACAGATGTGTCTGATATCTCTTTTTGAGACGTACTTGTGCTGCTGGGTGTCGTTGTTTTTACAGTAAATATTGATTCAGTGGTTTTAGTTTCTTCCTTCTCAGTAGGGACCGTGGTGAACAAATCTTTTTCTGAAACTGGTTCCCTCTGCGATGTAAAAAGTTTTGGCTCAGTAGTAACTAATGTGCTATCGTTTACAATAGTCTCTTTTGTCGTATATTTGATTTCTAAAGTACTTATGCTTGCTTCTGTTTCAGCTGTCACTGAAGTATGTTCAATATCTATACTTCCTGATGTTTTTGTTTCATCGAATGAAGTTGTATCTAATTTTGCTATTTCATCAGTGTCAGCTTCAGTTTCTTCAGACAATGTTGATAATTCGGAAGTTTCAGAGGACGGCGATTGTGTTGAATATTTCTCAGGTTCAGCAGTCAATTTCTGAATCTCGCTATCTAAAACGACAGTAGAATGTGGAGTGGTCAGAGTAACTGATTCTGTTGTTGTATCAGATGAACTTGTCAGATCAGATAATGTACTTGATCCAGGAAGAGGCTTTTCAGTAATAGATGTTATGTAACCAATTGTAGTAGTTCGAGCCTTTTCAGTTTCTGTTTTCGCAGTAGTCTTTTCAACTTCTGAAGGGGTTTTTACAATACTGAATATTGTACTAATTTCAGAAGACTCTGTTACGTTTTGAATAATCTCTGTCTGTTTTTCTTTTACTTCTATATTAG
>BMAV01013183.1:320831-343667 GCA_019973955.1 Trichonephila inaurata madagascariensis
CAATTGTTGTTATATCAGCTTCTGAAGTGACTTTCGATTCTAAATCTGTTGCACTCTTTGAAATTCCAAATTCTGATTCCGTTAATGTTGCTTCTTTCGATGTTGTTGCAACAGTTACTGTTTTTTCTGTAGCTTCTGTTGTTGAGATTTCGGGAATAGTAAACTGGCTACTTGTTTCATTTAGAGAAACTACTGTTGTACCACCCTCCATGTCTTCAGGAATACTTGTCATTTTTTCATCTAATGCTAATTCTTCAGAGGCTGTTGTTGGTTTTAAAGTAAAACCTGTGCTAATGGAATCACTTTCAGTGGTTGTTTTTACTCTTTCTGATATTGAGATTCCTGGTGTTTCGGCTGTTTCTTTCTGTGTCATTTTGCTTTCTTCAGTAATTATATGGGATTCAGTTGAAATTCCTATTGTTGATACTTTCAGTTCAACTATTTCAGGCAAGCTAGTGCTCGTCTCTTCTGAAGATGTTGGTGACGTTAATTTTATTTCTTCTTCTTGTACAGTTGCTTCACTCTTCTCAATCTCTGGAACCATGAATGTGGATGATTCGTTGGTCAATGAGGTAGTATCTTCCGAAGGTGTTGAATTGTCATCAAGTTTTATTTTTTCAGTTGTTTTTAATTCACCTGCTTCAGAAGTTTTAGGTAAATCAATTACTGTAAAACCTTCCATTGCTGTCTTTGTATCTTTTTCTACATCTAATTCAATTGACTCACTAGCAGATTCAGTTGATTCAGTTGTCATTGAAATGAATTCAGTTTTAGTTTCTAGTTTGTCAATCGGTTTAGAGGAAACAGAGGTTGATTCAAAAATGTGTTCTGTTGCTGATGTTTCGAATTGTTGTGAACTTGTTTCAGATACGCTTTGATCACTAACAGTAGTTTCAGATTGTTCTGAAACACTTTCAGTTTGGTCAGAAACTGCAGATTTATCCGCTTTATCAATAGGCTCTTCTGTTGTAGCAACTGTTGATTTAAATTCTAAAACATCAGGTTCAACGGTAGAAGATACTGAAATCGGTTTTGATGCAAGTTCTTGATCTTTACTTCCAATATCACTATCAGCTTCTGTTGATGTGAAGGTTGGAAGAGTTGTCAGAGTAAATTCCGTCACTTTAGAAGAGTCACTCATTGTAATTGTTGAGGTTGTAGTTGAATATATTGTCTGATTATGGATAGAGACTGTTATTGCTGCATCTTCTGTTTTAATTTTTGTTTCTTGCTTTGGTGTTATTTCAACAGATTCTTCTGTTGTTGCAAGAGACTCAGTATCTATATGCTTCTCATCTGCTATAGAAACTTTTGTAATTTCTGGGAATCCTTCACTTACAGGTGTTGTAATTTCTTTCTCTTCACCTGTTTCAAAAGTAGGTTCAGTACTTATAGTAAACGTGTCTTTTATAGTAGCAGTTGTTATTTCAGGAATAATGTTTGTGGAAATTCCGGACACAGAACTCTTATTTGATGAAATCGTTGATATTTCAGAAACTTCATCACTGATTTCAGAACTTGTTACAGATTCTGCATCAAAAGACTGAGTTTCTTCAGTCACATGAGCTTTAGAAAATTCCGTTACTGCTTCTGTGTCTTTTACAGTATCTGTTTTACTTTCCGTTGAATAACCTTCTGTAGTTTTCTCAAATACTGAGGTAGTTATTTTATCTGAACTAATAGTAGTAATTTTAGCTATATCGTGAGTTCCAATAGGTTTAAGCGTAGTTCTAGATTCTGTTGTTTCAACTATCTGTGTACTTTGAGGAGAAATAATATCAACACTTTCTTCATCTGGGGTTTTTAAAGGTGTAACAAGTTCTGGAATCTTCGGCTTTTCAGTTGTACTTACTTTAGAATCTATTTTTAATGATTCTGGAGATGTTTCTTCAAACGAATGAGAAATCTGTTGTTCTGTAATCAGCTCAGACTCAGTTGATTCAGATGAAAGGCTAGGTAATTCAGTCACTTCAGTTCCAGATACTTCTTCAACTTCTGTTATTCTGTGTGTCACTGCAGTTTTTTCCTCAGAAGTAACATTAAACTCTTTCACATCTTCTTCAAAAAGTGTAATACCTTTAGTTACTTCCGTCGGTTTTGTTTCTGGATATTCGGAAGTTAAGGCTGCTGTGGTAGTTTCAACTTTGCTAATATCTACTACGAAATCTGTGCCTTTCGAAGGAATAGTGGTGGTTGTTAAGTTTACTTCACTTTCAGTTTGTGCTGTAACAATTGGTTCTTCAGTTATGCTAGTAGCTTGGGTCTCTGCTTCTTCTACTATCGGAGAACTGGAGGTAGTTACAACATCAACAGTTGAAATGTGCTTGTCTGGTAATTCAGAACTGTCCTGCTTTCCTGTAGTTATATAGATTGGAGTCGAAGTCTCTGCTTTAATTTCTTCTGATAGTGTAACAGTTGTCTTTTGGGAAGTAATAGTATCTGTCGCAAGAGGATGAGCGGTTTGTGATGTCTCTGTTGATGGTTTTATTTCTAATGAAATATTCTGAGCTTCTGTTTGTTCTACAGTAGTCGTTGAGCCCTTTTCTGTCTTCAAATTGTCAACTGTAACTTCCGAAATACCTTGAATTGTTGATAGATCATCACTGATAGAAGTTTGTGAAAGGGTACTGGCTGTGATATCGTGATCTTTAAATTCTACATCAGCAGGAGTTGTTTCAGAAAAGAGATGAGATGTTGTTTTTGTGAAATCAGTTAAAGTTGACGGTGCTGGTTTATGGGTGGACAAAGTTAATTCAAATTCTTCTGGAGAAATAGTTAGTATTTCTTTCGTTTGTTCAACATCAGCTTCTGTCGTTTTTTCGCTTGTAATAATTTTCTCTGTATCTGCAGTTTTCGTTTCGGTCGTAATTTCTTCAGTTATAGCGCCCTTTAGTTCTTCATCTGCAGTACCTGTAGTAACTGCGGATGATTCTTCAAATACTGAGGTTGATTTTAACGATGATGTTTCAATAATTGTTGGTTTACTGCTAAGTTCTTTAGGTATGAAATCTTCGACTGCAGTTTCTTCTGTTGGACTAGATGCTGTAGAGACAATTTCAGAAGTGCTTGGTTCAGTAGTGCTTATACCCAACGTAACTTTCGTAGATTTTACATCAGGAACAGATGTTACAATAGGCGTTGAAATAGTCTGATCTCTTTCAGTTGATATACCCGAATCTGTCGTTGTTTCAGCTGATTCTGTCGATATTTCACCCGATTTTGGCGATGTTTCTGAAGAAGTATCTCCTTCAATAGATACAGATTCATCAGTTGCTGTACTAAGGCTTACTGATAATTCAGTACTTCCTTCTATATCATGTGATGGTTCCTTGTGCTCTGTAGAAATATTGAATGGAATTGAAGTTGTTTTCTGTTCGACTTCAAATTCATCTGTTACTTCGTGTTGTAACTCTTTGATGGTCACCTCTTCGCTTGGCGTACTCAAGTTGTCGGGTGTATCTAGAAATTTTAAGCTGATTTTAATACGATAATATAAAAAATATTACTATAGAAAGATTATTAACGTTTTTGTAAGAAGATTTATTTAACAGTGAAATCTCTGCCTTTAAAAGAAAAGACGATCCTGTTTGGCTTAGATACTTTAATTTTTTATCTTATATTTTCAAAATAAGATTCGACTAATGGACGAATCTGATACACAAATTGAAGTCGAATTCAACTAATTAATTATGTTTAGACTTTTTAAAAATTTCTGGGAAAGTGGTTTGTATCAATATTAAATAATTTTCCTTATTTATGACTCGTCTGTTATAATCTCGAGCAATGTATTCCTATATCAATATTTTTTTTTACCACATTAAAAATAAAATATTTCAGGATAAATTATATATTTTTTTATAAACAAAGTTGCTACAAAAATTATTTTAAAGAATCATTATCTCTGGCTATTAATATAAAACTTAAATGTAAAGTTTCGCAAATGTTTTATGTAAAATTTAGAATAACATTCTTAAAATATAAAATATATCTCATCCTGATTTTTTAAATATATTTAATGCAAACTGCATAGTATCTCTTTCGTAACTTAAGCAAGCATAGAAGGTATTTCATGAAGAAATAATCACAATCTACCTTTTAGATTATTTTTTTTCTGATTTTGTGTGTTTAAATAAAAATTCTGATATGCATTCAAATATATAAATGACTTTCTTTTAGAGATATTATCATATTTTTATACATAGAATATTGTAATGAGAAAACTTTTTTGTGAAAAGGTGTTGAAAAAATCTTGAAACATTTAAATATTGAATATATATAATAATGTAAAAATTTTTAGAAAACGTTTCTTCTATTAAATTCATTCAATTGGTTATCGCATTTGAAAATTATTTATTAGTTCTAACCCATAACTCAAATAATTTGCAGGAATAGAAATTTTAGTAGAAAGTTTTATTGTGTGTGCTTCATGTCATCATTCCTGTTTGTTTTTATCTGTAACGTTTAATACTCGAATAGTTTTCTTTAAATTCTTGTTGTATGTAAATAAAAACTCACGTGGGTACTTAATTTTTTTTTAAATCAATTGATGCATTTTACTTTAATTTATATGAAATTAAATAAAACACTATAGAAAAAAATTGAGTACCCAAATGAATAAACAGATTTTTATAAACATTCTGAAGCTCTCATTTCTATTTCGGAGCTTTAAAATTCATTTTCTTGGCTCTTATTTTTTCTTGACTTGTTTTGGAGACTAACGCTTTTGATAATTCAGTAAATTGAAAGCAAAAATTTAGTAAATATTTTTTTAAATTCTTATGAAATATTACATAGCGTTCAATCTCGGAAAGAATTTAACATATTCCACGTTACGCCTTTTCGTAGGTTCAAATAACTAAGCAAATTCTACAATTTAATAGATTTCAATTATTCTTAATTACATATTTTAATTTAACTCAGTTAGAAGTGTAAAAAGACTTCAAACTTAACCCGTTTACATTATAATATGTTTAATTTAAATAGAGATTTGTCGTTTGCTTGAATTTAAATATTCAAGTAAATTATTTTTGCTCGTTTATTTATAATTTTTTTAAAAAAAGCGAATAATGAGAAATTTCTGGAATAATTTTTTTTTTTAATAGAAAGTTGCTCCATTCGAATTATTGATTCATACTTCCAAAAATAAAATTATAAACGCTATTTCTTGAAAAATGACTAATGGTATCTTGTGTGTAGGGGGGGATATTTTTTAAAAGTTTAAATATTTATTTCAACTTATTTTACAATAATATAATATGGTTTCTTTTCTAATGTAATATTCACTTTATTTTAATTTTTTAAACATCATATATAGTTATACTATAATTTTCATATGGTATATAGTTACATGCACATATATATATATATATTGTGAATTGAATTATTGATAGGATGCTCTTTGGTGAGTTTTTAATGATTTACGCTATTCATTTGTGAACATACTGGGTTTTTAATTTGAACTTTCGGATTTTAGACATTTTTTCTACCTATACAACTATTTTAAAGATGGGTGCGTCATCTTTGGTGTTCGATGGTTCACTTATATTATGCACTTAATTGTTTTAGAATTTTAATATTTTAATGCTATAATATCTTTCAGAATGCGAGGGCGATTAGTTTAATTTTTCAAGTTTAATGGTTTAATTTTAACTTTTAATTTTTAAATTTTTGAGAATTGGATATTTTCCGATTAACTTACCAAGTTGCAATAGGGGGAAGGTTGGCGCCATCAAAAAAACTAGTTTAACCCCACTTATCGGTCCTGAGTCCGAGGTTGCACTTGGATATCTTATAAATTTTTATTTTATAATTTTTTAATTTTGTTTGAAAACGTTGGAATTTTATCTTCTATATTCGCCATTGATATTTTGAAAAGGGATTTAATGTTATAAGATTCATATAATTTCAATTTTTTAATTGATTATTAAGTTGTGATTAAATTATATATATTTAAATATATATATATATATATTATTAACATTATTTTTACTTACCACAAACATATTTAGGACAGCATTCTTCCGCTAGTTTCTTTACTTTACAATTCTTTCCTGACTCTGGAGGTGTCAATACACATTCCACTAAATCACACTGCACCACACTATTCAAGCAAATGCAATTTAATCGGCATGGATCTGATGATGGTATTTTTTCTTTGCTTTGATAAGTTCTGTTTTCATGACGACATATTCCTGAAATTTAGAAAAAAAAATAGAATCTAAGAATTTGTCATATTTATGAATTTAAATTTCATCAGAACACCTATATATATAATATAAAAAGTAATTATTTTTTTAAAAAAATATATATTTCTTCAAAATTTAAAGGCTCTGGTCTCCCAGTCATTTTGAATTAATTTGAGAATGTGATGTTATAAAATTCGAATTAATTTATACTTTCTTCATCTTCTAAATTAACTTTTCTCAAAAATAGAATTTTTCCGACAATATCTGGAAAGAGCTATAAATCTATTTTAATTATTCATTTGAATTATTAAAATCATTTTCGAGTGTCAGGAGAAAAATGCAATTACTGAGTAAATTTAGTAATATATTACTCTTTTGGAACCACTTTCTTACATTCAAATCGATGCTTTTTTCAAAATTTGAATAAAATAGTAAGAATATCGTATGTTTTACATTACATTTGCGACTTCAAAAATTGCCTTTAAAAAAAATTAATAAAATATTTGTGAAATTCTTTTTGTCTTACTGTCAGTTTCCAGCAATGTTTCCTTAAATATAAGCAATTCAATTTCTTTAGCTTATATTTATTTGAATATTATTATGTTTCGTGTATTTATCCCTTTTTTCTATTTATACTCGGAATAAAAACAAAATGTATTTTCTCATAGAATTGCTTTTTAAAATAAAGTGCTTAAGCAATGCTCAGCCAGCAATTGTTCATTTTTATTCCTGCCAGCCTTGTAGGGAATTGTTTCTTATGAAAATGGAATCAAATAAAAGTTCCCTTTCGAAAGTTTTTAAATGTAATATTTTATTGAATATTATAAACAGAATTAGGTTTGGGATTTGGACTAACAGTTTAAAAAAATAAATTTCACATGACTGATTTAATTTTACTGTAAAAATACGATTTATTGATACATTTATCTATTACATAAAATATTTATTAGATACATTTATTTATATAAAACAAGACCTATTTTTTGACACTGTTTATAATAATAGCGCAGTATAATTTGCGGAGAGAAAAAGCAGAATGTACATTTTATATATATAACGATAATCCTAAATGAATTTTGGATAATTAAAAGAAAATGTTCTGGTTATAAAAGTTTTTTTTTAACTCTTAAGGTATCCGACTACGTTCGGAACCGTGAATTTGCAAAAGCGCGTAAATGGATAATATTTATGATATTTAGTGTCACTTAGATTAGAATACAAGTATACAATTGTTTTAAAGACGTTATGACAAAAACAATTATTTAAATACAATATTTTGGCAAAAAATTAACTTAGAATAACCTTTTTTCCAAATGTTCTCCTTTTGTAAAAAATGCTTCTATTGTATTAGTATTTTGCCTGTATTTAACTCAGACCTCTCTACAGAGGCTCAACTAGAATTTTTGAAATGCATAACTCGGAAGTCGGTTTATCCATGTTTTATGACAACAGAGGGGAGAAATTCTAAGAAAATACGCCGATAATTATTTCAAATGGTTGTAACTCTGAAAATAATGTGAATTTTTCAAAACTCATAGTTGAGCCTCTGTACAGAGGCCTGAGTTATATACAGGCAAAATATTAATACAATAGAAGCATTTTTTACAAAAGGAGAACATTTGGAAAAAAGATTATTCTAAGTTAATTTTTTGCCAAAATATTGTATTTAAATAATTTTTTTCGTCATATTGTCCTTAAAACAATTGTATACACGTTTTCTAATCTAAGTGACACTAAATATCATGAAAATTATCCACTTATGCGCTTTTTTAAAATCATGGCTCCGAAAGTAGTCGGATACCTTAAACTAACCTATAAAAACATGCCAAACACTAACATTCTGTGACTGCTTGATGCTTTTTGAGCGGAATTTTGCTTCAAAGTTACTCTGGGATGCTTAAGTTCGATGAAAAAGATATCAATTCAAGTGCCGTCCTCGACAAGTATCAACCTGGACTGTGGTTCAGAATAACAGGAGTGTTTACCAACTGCCCTTACCTAGTTCCCAAACCCATACTTATTGAAATTTAACGCTATGACTTTAGATTGGCTGTGTTTTGAAGTGAAATTTAAGTACAAGTTTTAAAAACTAATATAAAAAATTTTAATGTCAATACCTAACTTCTCTCAAAAAGTTTTAAAGATTTTGAAGACATTCTAAACGGAATTTTTATATAAACTAGAAAAGTCTCGAGAAGGTCAAAAGATTTATATTTTTAAAAAAATAGTTTAAATTTACAAAAAAAAAAAAAAAAAAAAAATAAAGAAAAAAAATGTTAGTGTATAAATACCATTAAAACACAGAACTTTTGTCCACATACAATCAAGTCTTTTAATAAACTCTTAAAATTAAATATAAGTAGATATGTTAGAAATAAAATCTTACCTTCTCCTGGTATTGGTCGACTAGGATAGTATACGGGTTTTACTGTCGACTTCGCTGCAGCCACGGACGAAAACATATCCTCAGGAACTTCTGTAATCTTCGGCTCTCTAGGACGTGAAACTAAGTCACCTGTAATGAATGTAGCATTTTCTGCAGATAATGTTACGGTAACTAATTCAGAAACTTCTGTCTGTAAGGAAGATGTCGAAGTTTCTGCTGAACTTTCGGTAGTTTCCTCAATTTTGTCGGTCTCTGCTTTCACTTCGGGAAGAGGAGTAGTTGTGTGTAGACTAGAGATTTCTGCGTCTTGCTCTGTGCCTGTATGAGCTGTGAATGATTTACCATCAATTTTGGCCAAATCTTCGACTGAAGCATATGTAGTCGAAAAATCGGGTACAGTAGTTCCGGGTGCTGAAAAGATTTATGAAATATATTTTGAGAATTATTGCTGTTATTCGTTACTTTTTTCACTGGATTTCTGCAAATAGTAATATTATAGTTCTGAATATTAACGAAATATGTATACTGCTATTTATTTTAAGTGTTGAGTATAATTTTAATATCATTAAATGTAAGTAGATTTGCCCAAAAAGTGACTGTTATTAAAAATTCATTCATATGTTCTTAAATATTATTAAAATTTTGAAAGAATATTGAATTAAAAATTAAAATTTTTTCGTGTACCAAAAACTGAATAAAAAACCCCCCTTATTACAATAAGAAAAGGATGCTCAAATTTTGTTTTAAATATTACAAATATTTACTAAAAACCATATTTTATTGTTTAAAAATACCTTATTAATTTTTGTGTATATTATAACATTGATAATAATCTTTAACCCAAGCTGTTGTTCAAATTTATTACTTTCTAGTTCTTACAAAGTGAAAAATATAATATATTTAAGATGTTGTCTAAAACATTCTAAAGTTCAGTATATTTATTACGAACAGAACAAATACTTTTGGAATGTATTTGAAGAAACTGTTGAAAAATGTACTATCATTCTTTGAGATTTTTGAAAGTAGTTGTCTTACAATATTTAAATATCTTTTAGATGTGTGTGTGTGTGCTCTAAAAAGGGAATGTACTCTCAATTGAAACTTATTATGAGGGAAAAATATATAAAAAGGTATAAAATAAGCATTAAAGTATTAAAAAAAAACAAAGCCTTAAAATTATATTATTTTGCTAATTTTTACGGTAGCTTAAGTGTTACATTTAAGCAAAAAAATTTATTAATATTGAAAATTATAAACTTTTGTTAACTTATTTAAAAAAAGACAAAAACTTATCTCATTAAAAGTACTAAAAATCCAATTAAATTAAAAGAGAACAATAATAATAAAAAAAAGAATGAGTAACATTTTATAACTGTATTTTTTACATCAAAACTTGCCTATTTAATTCACTTAAATTTCAAAAAATTTTTGGATTTTGGAATCATAGCGCATTAACAGCAATATACGAAAAGTGAAATAAATTCATTTGAATCCTTTGACTTAATATAAATGACAAAAAAGTATTAATTAAAACTGTATATATATAATTCCACCTGTTTGCTCGCAAATAGACTTAGAAATGTATTTCACATGAATGCCATTTGTATAATTGAAAAAAATTTAGACTTACGACATTCATATTTTGTTGGACAACACTGTCCCTTTTCAATTTCACCAGGAATGCAATTATCTGCTGGAGCCTTACATTCTTGGACAGCGCATACCACTTCGTGTTTCATACAGTAACAAGTTTCACAATTGTCCGCTGAAGGTACTAGCTCACCATCATTGTATCTGACACCATTGACTATGCAACCTGAAATATTAAATTGTGTTATAACATTTATAAAGTATGTTTAAAACTTAATTTTACACAATGCAAACTGAGTTTTCATCGCAAATTACTTTTTTTTTCTTACTTATTATCTAGTTATTGAGGATATTGAAATTAAAATTTAGAAAATATCAAAATTACAATTTCTTCTTCCCCTTTTACAATTACTTGTGTTATAAATTGCACTGATTATTTTTCATATTTCCTTAACATTAATATATCTTTATATACCTAAAGTACCTTCCATTCTACTAAGTTACAAAAATTTCCGGGACATTTGGGGACAAATCTGAGGAAAATTCATTTTTTATTTCGACGGCATGAAAAATTACGAAAATTTATCACCGGTAAATCCTCTAGTCAGTTTCTTTTTTAAAAGAATGTATTTTAAATAAAGATATATATATATATATATATATATAATAAAATGCCAAGTGAAAAAGTTGTAAAACCTACAATGTCAAAGAAGAAATAAATTGGAGTTCGAAAGACACAAATATATACATATTTTGAGTGTCGGCCACATAAATGTAGGAAAAAAATAGTACTTTTATTCATTTGCGTTTTCAATGAGTAGAAAAAATTATAAAATTTAATTTTTTTTATAAATCTTGTTCGACCTACATATGACACTTAATAGATAGACTCATAGATAAATATGAGTAATTGATTTTATTAATGATTGGAATTAATTGATTATATAAACACATACATAGGAAATTTTCTAAAGAAATAAACGTCAAAAGTGAGAATTGTATTTTTGTGATTAAAATTAAAAGGAGAAAACTATTTAATTTAATTAATGAAAATTGTAAGTCATATTCTAGAAAATCACGTAGAACTTTCTGGTCAGTTTGTTTTAAAATTTTTGACAGAATTTAATTTTAAAAAAATAGAGAAATCTTACCTTCATGATCCTCTTCAATAAAACCAGGTGGAATAGTTGTAGCAGCTTCTTCAGCTGTAAAAAAGATCCCATTTTTATAAGTAATCTAATCGTAATTTATTTTTGCATGAACCAGATAGTTATGAGAGAATAATTGTTATCATTATTTTCTTTTTTAGAAATCTATTGAAATGAATTCATCTACAATGAACTTACTGCAATTGTATCGAGAAGGACAGCAACTTCCAGTTTTATACTGAGGAAAACATCCATCGATTTTTAACTCGCATTCTTGCACGGTGCACACAGAAGTGTTCCGTATGCAATAGCACACTTCACAAGGTTTCAGTGGATCCATAGGTATGCGAGCTCCTTCATCATAGTATCTTCCATCCAGGTAACAGCCTATAAAATTTAGTTCAAAATATATTTTTTAAAATTTTAAATATTAAAAGTTGATTAGATTATATATGCAATTTGTTTCCTCTTGAAATCCTATTTTGATTTCAAACTATTCACAACATTAATTACATTTTTGTGTATTTTGGTGTGTTTATGTTTTGCGATATGTTGGCCTCGATTCTTTGTTATTACGAATGTAGAAGTAATATCCCTTTAGATTTACCAAAACGCTCAAAAATAAATCTTAAGCATTTCATATCAAAAACATCGACATCTATGTTATCTAGTATATTGCTTAGTGTATAATCTGATTAATAAGGGACATTGCTTTGAATGAAACAAAAGCTGTTTTGCAGCTCTTTATTAAAAACTTGAAGCGAACACACACACTATCTCTTCTCTGAGTGACAAATATTCAGTAGAACAATAAATGAATATCTGATTATAGCTAAGCCGATGATTACCATTTTTACCTTCAAGATATAAGCAAATTACCCTCCTAGTTTTAATCTATTATTCACCTGCGCTGCATTCGAAAAAGAAGCAGTCTCTGCGCTAGGCAAGATTTTATGTATGATGGAAAACCCACACTTGCACTAAACATACCTAAAGCTCTTGTCACACTGAAATGCATTTGCACTTATATTTATTTTATTACTACGGATAAATTACTTCCTTTCTCATGAATACTAAGCAAATTTGACACCTGTTTGGGTGACTTATTAAGTGAAGAACCTTACACCATGCTCTTTTTATTACACTTTTTCTACCACCGGGAGTAAAAAAGCTATTTAAATTCTACAAAGAAGTGCAAAGTTCTTTTCTCGTTTTTAGTAGCTTCTTCTGGAAAGAGAAACATGACAATAGAAATTATTCAAAGCATCTCCGCCACGATACATGTATTCAAACGCTTCTTTTCTTTTTTTTTCTTGCTTCCTCGGTTGATCTTTGGCAAAATCGTATGCTAAACACGGCACAATACCGTACATTCCAATGTCAACATTGAACGCAATAGGAGAGTATAAAAAGAACACAGTTCGATGATTTTTACTACGTGAGTACAGTTTTCTAGTAATGTATGAATGAACTTACCTTTCGGTTCTGTTTCTGGCTTCTCTGTAGTGGCATATGGGTACACTAAAAATAAATAAACAACGATTAGGGTAAGTGAATTATCTAATAAACCTTGAGTATTTTTATTTCTGGTGAATGAATATATGTTATTTTTTCATATGTATGAACATTGCCTACCTACGTCTGTAATACCAAAAGAAAAAAGAATATTTGTTTAATACTGCTGAAAAAGTATGTGGTTATTATTAATCATGTACTTTTATAAAAAAATTTCTCTTATTGCTTCGTTTAAATGCAATTGGTATTATGTTAATATTTTAAAGTAATAAGTTCTAATATGTCAGAAGAAACAAAATTAAACATTTAAAATATGTAAAATTGAAAGATTTGAATAAATGTTTGAATAAATAAAAAGCTAAATCTTTTAAAACTCTTTAGCCAAATCTTTCTGAGTAATATTTGTTGAAGTGTACGTAAAGCATTTAATATTTTTTTTTTTTTGAAAATGATTATTAATAAAGTTCTGATGTTTCTGAGATTTGATAATTTTAAAACGGGATTTTTCATGAAAACATTCAAATATGCTATTTGAGTGACAACATTTTTTTTATTTTTTACTCATAAGTAGTCACACATTTTATAGTAATGTGGTTTTAGGAAAACTGAAAAACAAAATTTCTTTATTATTTGAAATTATGATAAATATTGGGGGATAAGTATAAACTTCATGACTTAAATTTCTCTACAGCGTATAAGAAATATTTAAGTAGTTTTTTTGTCAGTTAAATACTTTTCAAGTAACGCGATTAACTCAAAAGTTGTTATCAACACAAATCAGAGTAAAACGTTCGCTTTTGTTTTCAAAACTAATAAATCCCGGCAATAGTTACCTTCAGGACACCAGAACTTAGGACAACAGTCACCCACGTGCATTTCTTGCACACAGTTTTCTCCCATCGGTTTTACAAAAGGGCATACTCTTAGATAACACATCAGAGTGTTGCCAACACATGTACAGTTTAGACAAGGTTCATTGGTCTGTATCCTTTCTCCGCTTGGATATTGTTTATTCATGTAAAAGCAACCTGAAAACAAAATTCAGTTTTACTTTCCCCCACAGATGAAAAAAGAAGAAAAACTTTTTTATGCATATCAACGATCCAATAATATTGAAAATATAGTTTCTTACCTTTTTCATTGCCGAGACGGCTCGGAGAAGTTTCTTGTACAGGCGCTGCAAAAGAAAAAAAGAGATATTAATTTATTTTATTTGTTCCTTAGTATTAAGAACAAATTATTCTGAATAGCTTTAAAGAAATAAACAATATGATATAATTTTAAGTAGTGTGTAATTACATTATAGAAATTTGTATTTATAATTATATTATATTAAGTCTAAATAAAAACGAATATCTTTTAGCATTCAGAGAAAGTGCAAATGAGTTATTTATTTCCTTGAAATGAATATGAAAGTGTAGTCCGGTATTAATAAAGTTTATTACAACACAAGAAATTTTTTTTTCTTGTATGGATTAATTATCATTAGGGACTTTTTTTTTTGGTAATTGTACTTATATCAACCAAATTATATCACACACACTTTATATATTCATTACTTCATTTTATATTTTACTGAGTTGCATCATATACTGTGACAATATTTCAGAAAATCTAACATGTCGACGTAGAACCTCATTAAAGTATCGTAAGCCAGTCATGACTTTTTAGTAAAGCACATAGAGGGAGGGTCATGCAGCTATTGACTATAGTGCCTTCCTACGCGATGGTACTGCATGTCACATATCGGTCTCTATCCAGGATATTTTCGCGGCCAACCAAAATCACGCCTTCTTAGTTAATGTATACAATTAGGTGATGACTGAATCTGCTATCATCTGAGAAGAGTTTTCATGTGCACAATTCCGATACAGACGGTACCATAGCAAACGGGGTTATATTGATGACCCAAAAGTGAAGAAAGTGATCACACCACAGGTTTTCATTTGCGTGGTCCACACTTAAGCTAACGTCATGCAATAATTTCCGGAATATTTCAGTTCTTGTGGCTACATGAAGCTGATTTGCCATTTGACCAGGTGTGCTGTTTCGGTTCCTTTTTCAGTAAATGTCAATATACTGATATTGTTGATGCGTCTTACTACTAAGACAAAATTCCCCCTCCCAAACAATTGATGTACATTTAATTCATTTGAATTACTGCCCGTAGCCCAGAAATGGTATTGTACATGATGCCATATTCAAGAGTAACATTTGGAACCCTTCCAGGTTTCCGATTATTATTCCGCGACGGAAAACATTTAAAGGATTTTTGGAAGACATATTCACAATTTCAATATGTTAATTTTGTCATTTTTATTTTGACTTTGATTTTCATATCTAACGAGTTCTCACTGCACACATCGGTTACATGAAATCTCATATCTGTCCTGACAATGTGACCGACCGAGGGAAAGTGCGACATGTGTGTAAATTCCACGTAATAAAGTACATCTCGTATTCGTATAAATTTCTCCACGTTACTACGGCCTTATTTTTAATTATTTTAATTTTTGTGCCTACCAGTGTATATAAAATTTATTCTTGGAAAAAACAGATGTACTATTCATTTTAGAGCATGGAAAGGGAAAAAAAAAGATGGCATAAAATGATTAACAGGTTTAATCTTAATATCTGGTGAGGAATGTAATTGCATAATAAATGAAAATAATTTTTTTTTCTTTCTAGGTACAAATGTTTCATTTTGATTTTTCTAACTTTGTACAATGTATAGTTGAAAGGGTTTCCGCTTTCATGAAGAATTTTTTTATTACTACGGAAGTACTTATTTGTGATATTCAAAGAATGAATCGACGATCAAAATTCCATCAAATCATTAATTTCGAAATGAAGGTGTTCTACTATTATGACTTAATAATGATATTTACATTAGAAACATGAATTATCCTTTTATTGTCTATTACATAAAAAAAAAACTATGCGCGTGTGTGAATCTGTGCATTATGTATGAACACAATAAGATCCGACAAATTTCTTTTTTATTGTAACATCACTAATTGTGTAAAGAAATATTTTTACGATGTCTTTTTTTATGCCTTTATTTCACGCTAATAGACTTTACACACATCATTTCGTGTGAAAAGGACTATAAATACTCTGAATACACGAAAGCTCACAGGATCTATCGAAAATGAATTCTGCATTGGTTCCAGTTCCATTTTTTGCCAGTGGAAAAGGAACTGCTTATCTTAATCTAATTGCTTACACTGAAGCTATCGAAAATGAATTCTGCATTGGTTCCAGTTTCAATTACTCCTGTTTTTGTTACTGGAGAAGAAACTGCATATCTTCATTTAATTGCTTATTTTTCATCCCCATCAGAATGAGGAAATGATAACACTCTACCTTGCCGCATACCAAGACAGGAAAATGGAAAAGGATAGCCTAAATGATTGCTCAAATCATCATCGTAGCACATGCACGTGGTGATAGTTTGCGCAGGCAATTCACCATCCCTATAATCAGTCTGGATTTCCTCATTTCTCAATCTCTCACTCTCGGAAGGACCTCTTGATCCCTTATTACTCCAGGTCCGAGTTATCGATCTTATTGTTTTCCTCAGGGAATCATTTACCAAGCTCACTATGGGAGGTAAGGAGGTAACTCTTCTGGTCCTTTAGTTCACCTAATATCTACTATTTGGGTGACATTGAACCGGTACAGGATGAAATAAAGTTTTTTTTTCTTTTCTATCGTTTATTGTTTTTCTAGAATTTTTTTTTTATCAAAGGCCACTGACGAAGTGAATGTGGGGACGTTGAACCATGACAGAGGTCATTATATATCTCGGGGCGTGCTGAAGGATAGAGGAGCAACTTTCTCCACAATCTGGAACCTAGCAGTATTTCTACATCAAACTCCCTCGAGCATTGAATTGAAGTTTAGGGTCGAGGTTAAATATCAGAGGGGTAAGAAAACTCACAGGAAGCCTGAGTGAACTTGGCGCATTTTATCTCCGGTATAATCTATGTCACTGTTCCGTGTACTTGTTTTCAAAATAGCCCATACACTTAATTTCTTGAAGATCAATTTTCTTAATTGCCGAAGATGATTTATGTTCTTTGTCAAAGGTTTGGAGGGAGAAAGGTTTGTTCAGCCTTTAAAATATTTTTCTCTCCTTAAAAGATGAAAGTGAACACAATAATCGAATTGCATCAACAGAAATGTAATATTCGTAAAAAAGTAAAAGGAGAAGTTGTGAATTAATTTATCACAATATTTATTGAATGATAACCAGTGATAATTGTGAATGATTGAGAATTTCGATTATACTCCTTGCAGTTATTTCAGTTTAATAGAATCAATTTTTTTTATCCAAGATATTAAATACATCAAAATCACCATCTAATCCGTTTAAATATCTTCTAACTATTTATTAATTTACATACTTCTTGAGGTTTATATATTGAATTTTTTAGAAAATTAGAAGCTTTTTCTCTTTCTTTTTGTAGCCATATAGAGTCATTTTAGATTTTTTAAGTTTTGTTAAATAATACTTATTTCAATATTAAATAATCTGATAAGCATAAAATTTAATAAGATATTTAAATTAAACCATTGAAAGTATATAAATTAATATTTTATTTATTAAATTCTTTTGAAGTTTTTTATTCTTTTATAAATCTGTAATGTATTCATAAATCTAAAACGTTTTCAAAAAATTCATATATCTTCTTTTAGAAATTTAAATTTAATAAACATTTCTATTTTGCTTGTTTTTCGTCGCCAAATCTCCATAAAAATCTCTATTACTAAAAATTAAGTGATAGGGAGAGAGACAGAAAATTAAAGGAAAAAAAATTGGTAAGCAGTTTTTATTCAATCAGCTATCCATTTGTCAATTCACAAATTGAAATAGTTTTGACTTGAATTTACAACTTCATGAAAACAATAAAAAAATTACAGTCGTCAGATTTGTATCGAATAAGAACACTTTAAGTAACAATTATTATATATTTTTAAATGATATGTTATCAAGTTTTTATATTAAATATAGTAAAGAAAGACTTCTGTGTTAATAAAATCTTTATATAAAAGCTTATTATGAAGTATCAAATTTGAGAACCATAGGCAATATACAATACTTGATTCATTTGTCTCCATCATTCAAACATTTTTCAATGATAATTTTTTAAAATTCTTTACTTAAATAAATGCCACGTTAAAAGTTATTAGTTTAACTTAACAATTAAAACGTGTTAAGATACCGGTGTGAAACTTAACTATTAATCCATTTAATTTAAATGTAAATTAAAGCAAATTCCATTCTGTTTTTGTAACACATACCGATAGATTAAGACAATAGCAATGTACTGCTAAAACAGTTAGGTATTATGTAACAAATATCGTTACTTTACGCTGCTTAGATCGGACAGGTTCAAATGTTAGTGTTCTTTTATTGTGTCAGGTCTTCCGTAAAATATTTTTATTCTCATTTTTTACTTTAAGGTACGCTAAATTTAATTCCAATGTTTTTTTCAAAAATCATAACTGTTAGATTTTACATACAAGGAAATTCATTCATGATCCATATTTGAGATAGTATTTTTGAACTCTTAATTTTATTGTTTGCAATGAACTTTAATTTTAGAAGATATTCTTAAGTATATATATATATATATATATATTTTAATTAAATCAAATCTATAGTACGTTCACAGAACTTTAAAACTTAAATCTCTTGAACTACATGGCTTTAAAATGGAAGAAGTTATGTTTAATGGAGAGTTAAGTCTTAATTTTTGCAATTATGAAACATACGTCCGTGAGAAAATGGTTGGGGAGGGGTATGGTTGATAAATACAATTATTACAAATAAATGCTAGAAATTTAATACAGTAATTCATTGAACTTATAGCTCATAAAATAAAAATAAATATCATTTTAAAGAATATCCCCTGGATATAAAAGTGACGATTTATTTATTTAATTCGTTTGCTCTTCAGTTTAAACTTTCAGAAGTGATAAAAAAAATCTCAATAAAAGTCCCTATAAAGTATTTTAAAAAAGGAAATTATGAATAACAAAGCTATTTCAATAAAACTAAGTTTTCTTTTTAAATGCAGAATCAAAAATAATATTAATATGATATTGCTTATTTATCGATGGACACACAAAATTTTTGGTGGAAGTTCAAAATAAATATTGATGTTTCTTCTATGATGATAAATAGATGGAAAATTTTTTTCTTAAAAAAAAGGTCCATTGGTTTGTCTTCAAAGTGACAATTGGTCTCTGATGAGGCTGTATTTTTTTTACCACTTCAATAAAGTAATTTTCAAAAGAACTTCCGCATTTTGACATCGCCTTATAAGCCTTTTTTAGCAAAACGTTGTGATCAGTCACGCATGTAAATACAGACGGATCACGATGTTTTCATTTTTTAAAAAAATATTTGATATACATCACACGGATAGTTTTAAAGTAATGCATTATAATAACTGGAATGATAGAAACATTAACACTTTTTTTCTCTTTAATATATTTTTCCCTCAAAGCTAGATTTTCTCCTAAGATTACAGGGTTTAGAAAAGTGAAATATTTGCAAAAAAAGTTACTGTGTTCAAATCTAGGATTAACCATAGGTATATAAAAATTTCTAGTTCGATAGCTGAAATAACCTCTTATATCGTTTTACTCAAAAGAGTTCGATGGCTTAAGTGACTTGGTCACAAAATTTCATCTAACATATGCAATATTCAGCAAAAATATTTAATCTATATCGCATACTGTATTTATTATTCAAATTTCTCTCTTTTCAAACTAAGCTAATCCAAAAAAAATGTTATTGTAATAACTATTTTTAAATTTGAAAAACACCCCCTCATTTTAATAATGGTAATGTGGTTTCGCCTCTTTTAATTTATATGATTTTAAAAAATTAAAAAATTTTAGTAGCTGTGAAATAGTTTCCAAATGATATTTGATGCCGTAAAATAAAATTTATAATTTTACATAAACATTTTAAATAGCAGAGAAGTATTTCATAAGAAAATATCCATTTCGTGGTTAAATAATCGAAACTTCATTTCGGAAAAAAACAACAACATTTTTTTAACTTACTAATGTTTGTTAAAGAAACATTATTTTAGACAGAAGAAAAAAGGTACCTCATAAATGACGGCTTATTTTGAGTTATAGAAAAAGCAATAATATTTAGTTCCATTGATTTGAATATGACTAAGTACATACACACATAATTCTTCTTCATTAACTATGCTCTGGTACAAAATAACATTGATCGTTTTTTAAACATGAAGCTGCATTTCTTTCATTAAATTAACTATCTTAAGCGGTTGTCGATATGTAAATATTGCGGTTACATCAGAATGTTATTCCAACGAAGTTGAACTTTTTTCTTTTTTTAAAAGGAGCTATCTCATTTGCATTTTCCGCAATAGCAGTAGCTGACATAGTGATTTGTATCGGTGGATTGATTCAGAAGGCAGGAGGAATCTTGATGAAGCACGAGGTGGAGCATAAATATGTTGTTCACGAAGAACATAAAAGGTCTTGAACCGGAACTTTCACTGAACAGGTCAGCCCGATAATAAGCCGCGAAGAGAAACTATTAGTTGGCAATGGCAGGCTTTGTTCTACGCTCTTGTTCTATTGAATAAAATCAGTTCAATAAGTTTGCTGAAGGTCTGCGTAACAAGTGCAAGTTCGTGGCCGTCTCTTTGTTTTATAATCCGAGAGTCATTAGATCAGAGATGTAATGGGAGATAGGCATGAACGATTCTGTACAATGCGATTATGGAAGTTAGAGGTTTGATTTATTTGAGGGCATTTTGGACTTATATGGCATTGAATTAATGTATCTAGTTTGATAGTGGCTTGTTGAAATTTCGTTTGTGTTCCGGGCACTTCCAAAATTGATTTTATGTACTGATTTATGATTTAATTCGATTCGGGTAATAAAGTGGAATGTCTCATATACGGTTTGGAATTTAAGCGCACAAAGGCGGAATGGAAGTTTGTAAGTGATATTTGTAAATGTAATAAATATAAACACATATTTAAATAATTCATTAATGAATAATTTAAAAATTATTTATAGTATTATTGAAATTATTTTTTAACTCTACGTAATTATAAAAAATTGGAAAAAAATTGAATGAATTGTTTAAAATTAAAATGTGTGAGTGTTTTTGTTTCAATGAAGAAAGAACTTCTGCAAATAAATTCTACAGTTTCCAGATTTACAATCAAAAATTCCTTTAAATGAATTTAAAAAGCGTGTTCAACGAAAAGTTTTGAATAATTTTGTAACATAAAAATTTTAATATATTCTAACCTTGCTCTCCTTTAAAAAAAGGAAATTTTCTGTTTCAACAATATTTAAATTTATGGTTTTATTTGTGGGACATTCGTTCTTTCTTCATTGTTGAAGAGGAAGTCCAGACTTTTTATGGGAGTGGACGATTCTTATTTTAATGTATATCCTATTCATTCTTCTCAACTTCGAAAATATTCAAAACTTATGTTTTTTAGGTTATAAAATTAAATGAACAATATTATTCTACTTAACGCAATTCCAGTATTACCTTTATTATTATTTGAAATAACAACATGTTAAAAAATGAATATTTTTTTCTCTCCTGTGTAAAATAATTAAAGAAGTACCATTTTAAAAAGTTTAACGCTAAGTCACGAAATTCAAGTCTACGTAAACAAGTCTGATAATCTTTATTTCATGTTTTTAACAGTTTAAAATATCATTAAGAAAACGTCACAAACCTGCTTTAACTGAAGGGGCAATTACTGCGATGAGAATTGGCAGCGCTGTGATGAGGCCCGCTTTAAGCGGCGAAATGCGGCCCATAGCGGCCTGTAGGAACAGTTTCTGGAAGAAAAAAAATTTAATTAGTTATGTACAAAGTGTTTAATACCTTGATTACAAGCATAAATGAAAAACATTACATTCTAAATTATGTAATAATCATTAATCACATTTTTAAATAATGAAATGTTAAAACAAGGAACGTATTTTTTTCGGTATCATAGCAAAGTCCGTTATGTCTGCATTTAGTTCTCTGACAGCTTTCCTTTTGTTAAAAAGATTTTTCAACTCCAAAACGAGCTTATATAACCGTTTGCATATGTCTGAATATAAAATGGGTTATTTTCTGCGCTTGTGAGAAAAGATACATATCTTTTACCTAACAATTTGCATCTTCTTTCCTCTTTTTGTTTTTACATATCTTTCTTATAAATTGTTAGTTGCATTTATATAAAAAAATGTTGAGTGAGTGATATAATGCCAGAGAATATGACAATCGCTGACAAACGTAGAAGCTGTTCAAATATTTTACTCTTGAAGAATACAGTAAAGGCATAATCAAATTTTACAACTTTTCTTTTTTTCCCCGTCAAAGCATAAAAAATACAACCTAGACACTTAACTACTATCTCAAATAAAAGTTTCAAAGCCATAACTTGCGATGTTTTTCTTGGATTTAAAAAGGCACCCACGTCTCATGTGCCTTTATACAATTCCTTTTTATTTTTCTCCCCAATGCCTGTCGGGGTCGAGCCAAACCCCTTTAGTGTTATCTGGCCATTGAATTACATGTTGGCGAAAGAACTCAAAAAAATATTACCCAAAAGAGTGTGTGTTTTTTATTGAAAAGTCTTAACCTTCACCTGAGAGGTGAAACAGCTGGAATGTTGGAATGGCGGGGGAGTTTATGATTGCTCCTCTACACAAGCTTTAGGATCAATCGTTATTAAGAAAGTAAATTACGAAGTGAAACTTTGTATCCGGTCGTTATTTACTTGGATTAAACTTTTGAACCTCAAACCTGCAGCTTCTAAAGTTATTTATGTCTAGAAAAATTATATTTCTTGCTAAGTGAATTATTGTTGTAATTTTAAATGAAATTTATGTATATATTCCAAGCAGTAGCGCACACAGGAATTTTCAAGGGGGGGGGGGGGGGGGGGGTGAAAGTGCCCCCCAGGTTAGCATACCTTTTTTTTTTGTTTTGTG
>BMAV01013183.1:343767-358183 GCA_019973955.1 Trichonephila inaurata madagascariensis
TCAGGAACAAAACACAGTAAAAAACTAATTATTGAATAAATAATTAGCATTAATTAATAAAATTAATCACTAATAACAAATATTTAATTAAATTTTATGTATTATATACTTAGAATTAAAACCAATCGGAAAAAAATCAAGGGCTTTGGGGGGGGAGGGGTGCGGCCTCCCAGGCCCCCCCCCCTTGTGTGCGCCACTGATTCCAAGAATAGTTTCAGAACGTGATAGTTAATAAAAAAGAAGACAACAAAACTTGGTTTAGAAAACAGAACATGAAGTAAAAACTGAAGAATGTGATATTGAATATTATATTACATGATTAGTCTCAGAAATGTAGATAGCAAAATATCAGTGAAAGTTAAATGATCTTCATTATGAAAAAAAAAATAATTCAAAAATACAGATTTTTTTTCTTAAAAAAAAGCAGAAAAAAGTAATTATTTTATCTAAATACCACCCCCTTACATAATACAAATGATTTGAATTTTCAAGAGTTGTAATATATTATATTACTTTCTTACACATTAATTTTTTTTTTTTCAGAAATGAGTTTCATTTTTCTAAAAGGCAGAAAGTCGTATCAAAAACCAGTTCCAGGTGAGAATTTTCTGGAAACTGTTTTTTTGTCATCGTATTAGCGTTTGTACCGCAACACGATGGCCGCAATTTTCTACTATAGACTCAGAGACCTTTTCGCGCCTTAACCTTTGCCCTTACATAGAAGGTCACAGCAGGTTAACGATCCCTGGTCTCCCTTGAAAGAAATGTATGAGCATTCTAGCTATTTGAACATGCACCGAAAAAATAAAACGGTTGTACAGAAAAAAAGACTGATGGGTTCCAATCTTATATGTTCACGCAGCATCATAAAATCATTTAGATGAAATTGAAAGACTCGTAAAATTTGAATATAATACTGGAAAAGAAATTCAATGGTAGAATACATTACGAACTATTGTTCCCATACTACTAACAATTACTGTTATTCGTAGTTGATTTTTATTTTCTTTTTTTAGTAAACTTCAATTTCAATAATTGCTTTTGAGTCAGAGCGAATACTATTTTTAATTTCTTCGAGATAATCTTCTGCGTAAATTTATTTACGAATAAGATTTGTGTTATAAATAAACTTTGTAGAATTTCGAAATACCTATTTTAAAAAAGACCCTAATAACTGTATTTGTAAATGGTGTACACTCAAAAATTCTCACAAGTAGTGCGAATACATATATTATCTCGCTATTATTTAACTTGTAAATGCATATCTTGCAAGTATGTACTTTATTAGGATTGTACATTATTTAGTAAAGTTTGTTTTCAATATCATTTCTTAAAAATTCAAAATATATCTTATTAATTTAGGAAATAATTTAGGTATAAACTTTTTTATTGGTATGTAATTGTCCATACTGAAATAGCATTATGCATTTTTTTTTTTCTAATTTTATATGAAACAGAGAAAGAAAAGGATAATTATTTCAATGATGTTTCATGGAATTTTAAGCTTAAACTTTTTCACACACACTTAACAAATTTGGAATTGATATTTTTCAAAATTAATCGCGATTTATCAATATTTTAGAAACTTTTGTGGTTATATCGTAATTTACAACAATTATAGCAATAAAATTGAATACGATGTGATTTCTGAAGGTTATTGATTTTGAAATCTGCCAATTCTTTTTACATAATTTTTGGACGTGAATCTTCCGAAATAGAAATCATGCAATTTCTTTAATGATAAAAAAGAAAAAAAACCTTTAATTGACGTGTGCGTTGCGTGCCAAGGTTAATTCTGACTGAAAAGTTTCTAGAAATTGAAATGAATTTTTTTCGATGATCCCTGAAAGTTATTGTTCATTGATCAAGGTCACAAGAGGTCAATAAGATTAAAACATCATCCAACAGCTGTTGTGATTTTTTTTTTTTTTATTAAATATCAACTTTATAAAATTTTCTGGAATTTTATACATTATGATCGTATCTATGTATATTTTAGTTTGCTTAAAAAACAAAAAATAAGATGTCTCTTTCATTTATATCCGTATATATAACATATTTTACAAACATGAACATTAACACAATACACGAACATTAACGTATATATTTTTATTCATACGTTCAAATTAATAGGATTTTAATTGCATAGAAGCAATATGTTTTTCTTTTGCATAGGATTTTAGGTTTACTCTTTTCTATCTGAATATGTGAGTGCTTCATGTTAGTAGATTAGCTTTTATTTGATGCTGGAAATGTATTGTATACAGTGAAATGCATTTAACGCGAAAATGCTTAAGACGAAATATTGGTTAACACGAAATAATACAATGGTCCCAACAAACTACTGCGTATTTTCATGCATTTTTTTTTCTTAACACGAAAAGATTTCCTCCTGAGAATGAACAAAATACGGAAAACACCAGCCGCGCAGGTGAGATTTAAGAGGGGTGTGTGAAATGAAAGAGAGATCGTTTCACATGTTTCGTAGAAAGGAGGCTAACTTGGCTTTAATACACCCTCGGAATAGCCTGTGACACGAGCTAATTTTGTTTATTTTAGCTGCTTTCACCCTCCCCTTCCTAAAAAATGCCAACAAACATCTCATCTCTCAGCAGTTGGCTTTGAAACTCGGTGACGAGTGCATCGTAGTGTGAGTAAAAATCAGTGAGTTTGGTTCGCCATATTATTTCTATTTTAGAAGAATTTTTTTGCAAACACGATGGTAAAGGGCTTAGGATGAATGCAAACTTATATTTCTCTTAAAATAAAGATGGAGCTTTTTATGGCTGCTGATCAAAAACAGCCTTAAGAACAGCCAAAACCTTTACAGATTTCGGTATTGCTAACTCTACTTTATCAACTAATATTAAAAAAAAAGAGCGCAAATTATTTAAGCGTTTGAATGTTTTTTTTTATTAAATACATGCATATACATATACCTATGTAAATAGAATGTACTCTAATAAACTTAATTTTGTTGAATATATATATTTTTTGCAATACCCATTAACCCGAAAAAATATTACAGTTCCCTCAGTGTTTCAATGTTAAACGATTTTCACTGTATTTACTTACGTATGACTATCATACAGATAAATTATTTTTCATGTAATTATCTGCAACCCTTTATATATTCCCTTCTCACCTCGCTCTTTATTAGAAACTCAATGTCAAAGATTATTTCATATTTTCTCCTTGTGCTTGTTCTATGTATTTAATGTTTTTCAAACTCGTAATTTCTATTACATAAAACGATACGTGATAAAAATAGGCTAATTTCTAAATTTCTACATTGAAGGCATTATTAGAAATGCACACTATTTTAGATATTTTGGAACATTCTAATTGTATCAATGGTTGCTCTGTTAAGTAGCATTGAGTACATCAATTTACCCCCAAAACAAAGCATCTGCACGTGCAATATCGCGTGCACGCTTACTAAACCGTGACGGTCAGATTTACTTGCTACGAATACGTAATGCTCTCCCTTTCGAATCTTTTCTATTTTTAAGCCAACGTTTAGCCTAAGTCATGGGAATACAATAGTATATGCTTCATTGATAAAATGTTTTTTCTTATCTTCAGACCCACCTCCTTTTTTTTACTTGTTTTCATTCAAAAAAAGTAGAATCAAAACAACTCTCTTCTTCCGCTTAAATAGGTTTTCCCATGTAGAGAATAACAGTTCTAGCGAAAAGTTTACGAAACTGACATTTTTCCTGGTTTGTACAGCTACTTAACAAGATATTGTTGTTATAAATAAATGAATTCTTTTAGTGTTTTTGAAGACTGTCACTGGAAAATTTAAAAATAATTTTCTTATTGATTTAAAGAGAAATATTTCTCTAAATTATTATCTTTTTTTTTTTAATATTATATTCGAAAACAATAATTTTACTGATCAGTTAAAAGCCTATATTTTCTTAGTAAAAATCTCAAAATTATTTAAATATTTATCGCTGTTTTATTAATTCATTCAGATCATTATACTTTTTTGAATGCAAGTCAGTTTTTGCATCAGAAAGACCTAAAAACTTTGCATGTTTCGTCACTTTATCCAGCTACTCGAGGGCTTTTGGCAACGGACCTCGTAATTTCGAAACATGGTTGGACGAGGACTGCACCTGAGCTGTCACCTCCCTCTCCTAACTTCAACACCCCACCCACGGTAGGACGTTCGAGCTCTCGACAGATTTAACGCGCATCACCCCCATACACAGTGGGTCTTCAGCAGTACTAGGTTCGAATTCATGACACGCCGGCCACGAGTCTATTACCGTGACCTCCAGGCTACAGCGGCCACAAGAGTAGAGTAGAAAGGAGGATTTCTTATTCTTAATAAGTAGCGTTCAAGAAATATATATGCCGCTTATTTCTGAAATTACATTTTAATTTTCTTAGTGTTCATGTGAATTATCGTTATTTTCAGTTGACCCTGAAATAAGATTACCTTTAAATGATAAATACTAGACATAAGCGTGTGGCTGTGACGCAACAAAGAAATCCTTACACATTTTTTTTTCATTTAATACGTCTAATCTTCAGGGATTTTTGTCCTTATTCTTGAATTCATACTCCTCCCAGATTAGTCTATGGATTCAATTCTCGAATGAAAATTATACTTGAAAGAGACATTAAAAACAAGAATGCCATTTGCGGCCACTCTGAGCTCCTTTTCCAGAAATACTTATTTCTCGCTAATCACATTCGTATTGCACTCCCCAAACTATTTCAGTGATAGAAGAGTATTTTCTAGTCCCCCAAATGAATAAGGCTTACTTTTATTTTGCAACACCTGGTAACCCATCTAATGCTAAGAATTAATTTCATTTTCTGTTGTGTGAAAAAATGAAGCAACAGATCAGAAGCCGAAGTAATGCTATGCGCCTGACGCGTAAGAATTAATCAGACGACGAGACAGGTTATCGACCCATGAGTCCCACCCTCCCACCTCGCGGAAACAACAAACATTTGCTCTTAAATTACAGAGTTTCTGTTATGGTGGATAGATTTCGTCCCAGGCTCACACCCATAAACGAAGCCATAGCCAGCGGCAAGAAGAAAAACAAACTAGCAGCTACTGGGCGAATAAAAAAAAGTAAAACAAACACTACAGTACACACTTTATACCTTTTTTTTTTCATGCCATTCCCATGAAGCGAAATTGCGATCTTGGCTCAAATTCCTATTCCCTGCATAATTACAGACTTGACCATCACTTTCACTGAACTGTTGGAAAATAAGCTTCTTTTGTGTAAAAAAAAAAAGAAAAGAAAAGTATAATAATATTTTTTTAAAAGAAAAATCATTCATTGTCTTTCTTATCCGGATGTCGGGAACTTGTCGTAGGGTCTTTCACCTTCTGACGGCATTCCCCGATGCCCTCATCTTATTTCTAAATATCGATGAGTTTTAATAATCTTTTAAACTGCTTTCCGACGTGCATATTCATGCTCACTGTAATTATAAAAACGCTCGGTATTGAACAATGGGAAATTGTTTTTATTTAATTATAGTTTGCACGCAAGGAAACACTGTGAATTTCAACCGTTCGTGGGCTGTAGACGTCTGGAAAACAACGAAGAGGCAATGAATTTTAAATTCTGTTCTAATAGAAGGTATTGGAATCCCTTTTCTGCCTTTTAAGTTACATTGGACAAGTAGTCATATGTTAAGTTATATGTCTTTCAATTTTCTATCAATGAATTGTTTGAAACTCTATGTGTGGTCTCTTTTTTTCTTAATCTATTTCTTTTTTACAACAAAAAAAGTTAGTTTTTATTCATGCAATTATGTTAATAAGTATACGAGTTTTATTGTGATAACTATTCAATTACTTTGGGCGTTTTGCCGACATTTTTCAGATAATTTGTTTGGAAATACTACTCATTTGCAACTTTCTATGTTAAAATTAATAATTTATTTAAAAAATAAAAGTGGGATCTTAAATTTGTTTCATTATTTTTCTATGTCTTACGAAAAATTTACTGAGACATAAACTATCTATTATTTCAAACTTTTAGATTGAACTGACTGAGACATCAAGCTTTAAAATAATAAAGAGCTTATTGCAGAAAATTTCAATATCTCGAAATTCATATGCTGCCATTAAAAAAAAAATTAGATTAAATATTTTATTTCTTATGGTATAATTTTTTGATTAAATATTTTCCCTACACAATAGTTATTAAAATAGGATAAATTTATTTACTCAATAACTTTCTTGCGATTCAATGAATAAAATTTACATTGATACATCATGAATAAAAAGCATATTAGTTTATCACTCTTCCACACGATGTTTGATATACGTTATTAAAAACAAATAAATTGAGAAAATAACATCAACAGGTACAGTAAAAAATAATACTAAATTCATATTAAAATCAAATAAAACTTAGATGTAGTTTCTTTTTCGTTTGAAACATATATGCTGGATATTACATTGAAAAATTTTAACAATGAAATCGTGACCACATTTGGTTTCATATGGGTTGATAAATGAGGAAAAAAAGCTGCTTGGTCGTGCAATGAACTGTAAAATACATAAATTTAACTTGGCGACTGAAAACCTCACCACCTCAGGGTAGAAGGGGCCAGGGAGGGACCAGAGACACGAATCTGACGCGTTCAAGCAGTTGCATAAAAGCATAGCTTATGACCTTAAAATAATAATGGATTGGAATTTTGACCTGTCTCGATGAAAAAAAGAAGAAACCTGGACTAAAAGCTATCATTTGTGCATTGCACAAGTGACGTTTAGAAACTTGATGACCGTTTATTGAGGAATAACGGTCTTGTGGGTTTTCAAAAAACTATTTTTGAATTGTGAAATAAATTGACTTTTCTTTTTATTTTTGGATAAAAAGTTTCCTAATATCCCTACTCAAGGATTCAAAATTTAAAAAAAAATAATGCAGCAATTTCTACGCTTTTGACAAGCGTTTCAAAGTATTTCAATCATTTTTTTATACTGAACTTTGAACTCGAATGGGGGAGGGGGAACAACAAAAGTTCAATAAACCAACAATCACGTTCGTGGTTGTAGTACATTTTATTAAATTAAAAATGTAAAATTTATTTTTGTATCCTTTTTATACAACTCCATACGATTTTTAAAATTTATTCTGCAGTCAGTCAATTTTCAAGACTTACTAATGAGCTAAAATCAAAACTTGATGTTTTATTATGTTTTTGACAGTTTAATTTAAACATACAATCAATATCTCATTGGATTTCACTACTCTATTATTAGCGGAAATTCTATCAAATTTCAATCAGTTACTGATTGACAGTTTTGTTATAACAGAGTTGATAATTAAAAGACATTTCATAGCCTACATTATCAATGATAGGATAACAACCAGTGAAAGCGAGTTTGCCTCGTCTTAGTTCGTGATTAAAAGTATTACTGTTTCTATATTTCGGTAACTCATATAACTTAATTTAAAAAATTATCTTGATATTTGTATTTTGAATAAGTTTGCATATATAGGTGTGGAAATTGGGCGAAATGTGGTTGGCACATTATTATTTGATAACTCAAAATTAGATTAATTTTTCTTGAGCTAATTAAAAGTATAGAGTTTCTCAGTAAATCAAGAAATATATTTGGGTTCTTTGCGAAACAAAAGTATTTAATAAAAAAAATGCCTAGCATAATCCAGCAATTCTTTCTCTAGTTGTATTCTACTGTATTTCGTTTTTAAAATTATTCCATCATATACTTATATATCTCATCTCTGCATTCACTAAGATAATTTCGTAATTTTATTTATTTTTGTTTAAATCATATAAATCGCTTGTAAGTTTTAGAAGCATTCCTAATGCAAATCAAATGTATCTTCAATTAGGGACGTTGTGTTAATGAATGCAATTTCATTTCCGAAATCACTTTTTTTTACAGTAAATGTTTGCAATTCTCTTGCAAATAAACATCATTTACACACAGTAATTATCAATTTTCGTACGTAAATGACACATACACATTTATAAAACATTCTGATTTAATTTACTTTATCGTGACTAGTTTAATTTAACGCATTTCCGTAGCCTCTAACACAATGTAACGGAAAATCAATTTCAAAGAGTCAAAAAAAAAAAAATTTTTTTTTTTCTTTCTTTTTGTCCCTTCGGGCTTATGATACTAACATTCTTCTGAAAGTGATCTGTTGTAATCTCAGTAAGTCATCTACCTGAGATAACTCGTTTTTAATTCAGGTTCATTGTTAGTTTCATACGATTTCCTATCCCGTGTTCCATTGAATTTAGTCTCTGCCCAATTTCAGCTCTGATTTCATTAACTAAATGTGTATGTGTTGTTTAATTAATCTTTCGTATTTAGTTGGAGAAGTTGCTGTGTTTTTTATCAAGTTATTGTGATTCCTCCAATTCTTAAGTTATTGATTGGTTTTTTCCTCTTTCTCGGTGAAATTAATTAAGAAAATAGTTGAAGGATCTTTATAATTTTTTGTTGATAATTAGCATGCCAGGGTTTTTTTTTTCACGTGCGCGTGTGTGTTTCATAATCGGGATTTTCAGAAATTAAATATGATACTAGTTTTCTTTTTCTTCAATACAGCACAAAATATTTTTTAAAAAAATTGTGCAAACGTTTTTGTGATATTTATGAATTTTATATTTCTGACTTTTACATGTTTATCAAACTGAAGCGAATAAGGATGAATAAATTTATTTTAAGTGTATAATTTGTGACGAATATAAAAATATTTATTGATGACTCAACTTTAAATCTAATTTAAAAATAGGTAGACTTTATATATTTCCACAAAAATAATTAATAAGTTAAATATACGTGATACAGAACTTGGACATTTTTTTATAGAAACTTGAGCATCATTTTTATCCTTACACGAAATACTTATTTATACCAATTCAGCATTTGTAAAGTAACTTTTCAGTGACGTCAAATAGTAACACAATATGAAAATGTGTTTTAAATATTAGATATTGTCAAATATCTGTACCTTTTATAACTGTTTTTAGAAGCTTGGTATTTTAGTGTAATAAATTTCATGCAATAAATTTTACCACATGCATTCAGAAATTTGCATAGCTTATGAACACTTTAAAAGCAACAGTGATCATAATATACAAAAGAAGATAATTAAAGTGAATAGTTTTCATTTTCTCAAGAATGATGGAAATAATAATGACATATAGAAATATTCGATTTTCAGAAAGAAAAAAGACAGTTTTACGGATCAGCTGATCTTGATCCATGCATCAATATTTCCTTCAAAAACATTTTTGCTTTGAAGTAATTTTTTTCCGATTCATTTATCAATAGTTATAGTTTGAGAATGAAAAATTCTCTTGTACCGGTGGCTTCAAATGTATAAATAAAATATGTGCATTGAACGTAAGAAACTCATCATTTTATTTCCCTCTGAGGAATTTTTGAAAAAGTGATTTTCTTTTTTAAAAAAAATACATTTCTAAGTAGTAAACATAATTACAAAAATTCATAAATGTAATTTTTCCTTAAGCCTTTTATTTCAATAACTTTCTGATCTAGGCATCGCAATGTGTATATTTCAGTGAATCAATAAACTGAAATAGTTTTAGAATACTAATGTTCGAAGTTTATTGAATTCTTCAATTTTATTTCTTTTTATCTCTCTATTATTTCTTTCCGTCTATTTCTATGACTGTGGAATTTATTTACAGAAATAAATAATAAAAAATGTTATCTTAGTTTTTGTGATTACAAAATATTCGAGACATTTTAAGCAGTTTTGCTCCAATGAAACAAAATACACAATCATCCAAATGAAAATTTTTTTTCTTATGTATTCATTTTAAAGTTTTATGCTAGATATAGTAAGTTATACAACGTTTCGAATGATTTTTTTTAGTAAATATTATTCAATACTATACCCATATTCATAGATTTGGTGAAAGGATTTCTTATAAATGTTTAATAAGTACAATTCCGTTTATTTTTATCGATTATGTACTATTGAAAGAGCATGTGTTAATATGTTCACTGGCGCAGCACTGGGCCCCGGATTTCTTCAGTATTGTATTCCATGCTTCCCTGTTCATGGCTAAGGCCTTCCAGTTTATCTCGCCTTAATAGTCCTCAAATCTTTTTCCAGGCAGTTAATCACCCCGTTTTGATCTCCTTACATTTAGCTTACCAAATGATTAAAAACCAAAATCTCTTTTTCAAGGAATAATATAAGATTCTTTAAATAGTTTACAAATTTTCGAATTAGTTCTCTTATTAATATCACAATTTACTCCACTAAATATGCTAATTAATATTTTTCTTTCAGATAAAGGGTTTTTTTTTCTTTTTCACAGTCATTGCTTAATGAGTTAATATTCTCACTCTAAATATACCTAGATGCACTTGATTTTACGCCTCGTATAATATATACACCAGTTGTTTATTTTCCATAAGGAAATTCAAATAACCATTTACAGGTAATTTTCAGAAACACTATTTTCAAGCAAATAGGCCGTACCTAGACTTGGCGTCTAGGTACTCTTTTATATAAAATAAAGGTAAGCGATCATTTGTTAAAAATAATTTTCAAAAAAATGTTTTTTATTGAGCTTTTCAAGTCTCATATACAAATTAAAAGCTTTTAAAATTCTATACACATCTTATAAATATTCACTTGGATTAACATTATTCAGAAAAAGTTACTTAAAAACAAATTGTAGCTTGAAAAATGCAACATTTCACTAACTTTTTAAATAAAAAGAAATACAAAGATGGGCATTTTGAACTATAGGAAAACAATGCTTTTTTTCTCTCTCGCAGTAGCTATCGTAAAAAGGAATAGTAAAGGAAAGCGAGTGTTTAAGCAGATAACTTATAAATTGACATGTTGCGTACGTCAATATCCTCCGAAGGTATTTAACTTCAATAACATGTAGGTTTTACTTTCCGTGAAATTCTATAACACTTTCCTCTTAAGAACAACTCTTGCTCTCTGTCTAGGTCAGTTAGTTCGTTGAAACTTTTTAATTATACCATCATTTTCTTTACAATTTTCAATAGACCGAGGAAATTTTCTTTTTATTGAAATCTTTGAGCATTTGAAAAAGCAACAAGGACAATAGAAATATTTTTTCATGAAAAATTTCATATTAAAATATGTGTTGTTGATTTTATTTGCATGCTTGGGCTAATCCACACATTTTTAAAATTTTTGCTATAAATAAGCTTTTATAAGATGCACTCCCTTAACTTGTTTTCTTCAACTGGTATCTATCTCGGATAAGGATATGATTTATTATAATTAATGATTTCTTTTCTATATATTTAAACACATAATCTAAGAATTATCTATCTAAGAAATGAAGTGATGCGGTAAGCATCACTTCATTTAATACTTTAAAGTTGTAAGACGATGCCGTACTGGCCATATAGTATTTATGATTTTATACTATCACTTAATCACACACACAAATTTAACACAAATATAGTATATCGTAATAACCTATTAAGATATTCTTTTGTTCTTTATCAAGTAAAAAGAAAACAAATTACCTTTAATTATTAATAACTGATGGATTTTCTCATTAAACCATTGCATTAACAATAACAATTTTCTTCGGTGAATTAGAAATGAATAGGGAAAAAAAAAAAAAAGTAAAGTTTAAATTTATGTTTTCTGGTGAATTTTTTTCCAAGAAACTTTTCTAGTTTCTCAGGTATGCTTTTTAAAACTAAATATATTTATTTATGCTAAATTTTCTTTGGTATCAAAAATACAAACCTTGAAATTATATTTCATAATTTCTAATAAACGAACTTAAAAGTAACATTGTGTTCGTATATAGAAGATTTGAAGCACGATGAATAAAGTTAATTATATATATACTCTGTCAATAAAAAGAATGCGTAAAATTACTTTACTACCGGGTTTTATGTACGTTTAAATGTCGTTAAGATAAAGTCTCGATGAATGATGAATTTAAGAACGAAGCCATTATAAAGACATACAGGTTCAGGAGTATTTTGCCCTCAACTTGTTTTGCATTTACGATCTTAAGATCAACATTCAGTACTCAAATAAACAGAAATCTTTTGAGGGGGTCCAAAAAGGAGACTTCCCACACAATCAGCATTTTTTATCGAAAATTCTGGGAAATGTTTGTGAAGGTGCGGGAGAAAAGCGGTTCGTTTGTTGGTGGGAGGGGTTTGCTCTCCACCATCTGTCGATGGTGGTGCAGTGGTTGGGATATTTGCACCATCTAGGATCCCAAAAAGCATGAAGGGCGGTCAGGGGCCCTTGACCTTTCACCCTCCAAAAGAAAGCGGGATTGTTAAAATGAAGGAATTTGATGGCATCGGAAATTGTTGACTTGTTGACTTTTTCCCGCCGATTACTTCTCATTTTATGGGTATCGTGATGTTCGTAAATTAAGACTACCGATGGTGAAAGTTTGATTAGTTGTTAATGGTCTGAAACCATGTTAAAAAGTATTTAGGTAATAAAACTTTTATTAAAATTTGAAATGAATTAATAAAAATCCGAATCTCTTAACCTTTATGTTTTTAATTCAAAGCATAGGGTGGTAATAAAAATCTCATTCAATTTTCTAACTTTTTTTTTATTAATATTTAAATCACAGTAGAAGTTACATAAAAATATTTTTATGCTATTTAATGCATAATTTAATAGCAGACTACTGCGGAAAAAAAAGGCAGGCTAAATGGTATTTAAAAAAATTACAGTATTAAAGGTAATTTGTATAAAAAAAAAATCCGGAACATTAAAATAAAAAGTGTGTGAGTTGTTGACAAAAAATAATTAATGTAATAAAATCATGATTTAAGCATCTGACGAAAGTTCTAATTTCGTTTTTAAATTATTGTTTTCGATTCTTATCTATATTAAATAATGATGCATCGAATCATATGAATATCATCATTAATTCTTAAATGTTGCTGTTGAGGAATAAGATTACTTGAAATACTCTGTGTTATGTAAAGTGATTTAGAAATTCGCTTTACATTCATCATGAGTCTCATTAACTTCCTTCCTACTAACAGCAGGCTCGGCCTTACCCATCTCACGCGCAGCACGACAATGATCGATGAATTTATTTTAAAAGTAACCGACTCGCCCTAGACATTGGGTGATGCTGAGAAAAAATGTGTTTCATATGATGATGAGTTTACCAAGTAGCACGTTTAGCAGTAAAACAACGTGTCGCTTTATGTAATTGAATAAACTACGCAGTTACGCTTTTATCAATCTTTGCATACACGACTAATACAATGTTGAAAGATCTTTCTATGGCCCTTTTCTCTTATTGTTAAGCACATCTTTCGATAATTTTTTAATTTATTAATTCTTAAGACCAGAGACGTCTTAAAGTATAGGCCAAATGAGCCCGGTCGCAAGGCCTCGGCCACAATAGGGGCCACATCTCGTTCTCGAATCGGCCTTAATAATATCATAATTCGAATAGTTTCAACAGTCAAATATTATTTTCGATTGTAATCTCCGAAAAACTGAGAATTTCGGAATGATGTGTCAACTATATGGGATGACGATGGTCATCCCATATAGTTGAGGTCTACCACCATCCACTATCATTACTCATGTAGTCAAAAGGAGGCAATAGATCGAGCCAGTTTGTGAGATTGCAAGTCATGCACATTTATTTGTTTTGGGTTATTGTTTGTACGAGTATTTGATAACTCATGCTATGTACTGTCTGTTTTTAAAGGTTATGGGTGGGCCTACATTTGTGTAGGTACCCAGGCTATATTTTTGCGTAGGGGCCCACGACCTCAACAAGTCTTAAAACGTTCTTTCTTAAATCTTATAAACTGTCATTGTTGAATTAGCACCTTTTCTAGTGTCAGCAGACCTCTATCAATATTGAAAGTAATATGTGGTATTTTTATTGATATGAAGGCAAAATTCTCGCGAACTATATTAATCAATTTTCAAGTGAAATTAAAAAGAGCCACATACATTTTTGACTGCATGGGGAAAATACCTTACTTTTTTTTTTTTGCCTTCTTAAATCATCCCCAAAAATAGCAGTCAATAGTTTTCGACCATGAAGTAATCCTCTTTTGTTATCAGCTCAACGCAAAATTTTTCCTCTTAGCGGTCAAGATTATTATTTTTTTTTTTAAATTTAGAAATGACGATTCCGGCCGAAAAGTTTGAGCGTCGTATTTCTATTTATGAGGAGAATATCCCTCAAGGCAGATTAAGATCGAGAGAGATCAAGGCCTTTACAATGAGTCACCGGGTGCCTAGGTTGCATACAAAACTTGCAGGAGTCCACGATTTATTTGAAGATGTGCGTGTATTCGACCTTCATTATGACCTCCACAATCGTGAAAGAAACTGAGTTTTAAAGATTTTCAGATTGTTAATTTTTCACGAATGTGTTTTTACTCTGTAATCAA
>BMAV01013183.1:371541-421853 GCA_019973955.1 Trichonephila inaurata madagascariensis
CTTTATTGTGAGAAATCTTAAAAATAAGAGATTTTTTAACTGTTCAAAAAATAAAACTTTTAACGTTAAACTGGTGGTTTTAATGTAATTGTAAAATTTCGTCAGTATGCATAATATAATTCAATCGTTTTCGCAATTGACTTATACATCAGCATGTTTTTTAACATTGTGTCAGAAAATGCATTCACTTGACAACCACACGAAAAACAGCTATGAGCACATATTTTCGTTGTAATCTATAAATGATCGATGCGAAATCTTTCCGCAAATTCGATTGATCAATAAGCGATTGACAAACAATTTGCTGAGACACAAAATATGACCTTTCGTGCAATGGAAACCCGCATTTCGTAGCAATAAGTAAACTACAGTTTTGCATTACAATAACATAGTGTCGGTGTCAGTCTTTGTCGAATTCTGCGAAATTCTTTTCAAAATTTTGTGCCAATAAATTCTCATATGTTTATGGATTAGCGTGAAAATTCTGTGCTATTTTTAATTTAAAGCATTTGATGTGTTGAAATCAAAATAATCAAAGTTCAACAATTTTTAGAGATTTTGAAATCCCAGCACACAAAATGAGGAAAATATATTACAAGGAATGAGTTATAATATTGTTATAAAGGCAAAGTAAAATCTGGACTGAAGAATATTTCAACGTGAAAATATTTGAAATATATCTTTATCTACCTATATACGTATGCCTTTTTTATCTATATATATATATTAAAACAAATAAAATTAAATATTTTTGATACTGAAAAAGTAGCATGTGTGGAAAAGAGTACTTTGTATCTTAAAATACATTACATCATAACTATCAGAAAATTTCAAAAACAGCTGCCAACTGCTTTCTCAAAGTTCATTTAAGAATGTATAAATACATGAGAGAATTTTTTTTTCCTCAGAAGTTAAAATTTAAACATCTTGGAAGAAAAAACGGTTTTAAATAAATTCAAAAAATTTATTTAAATTTTTCCCTTTTGTCCTTTAGTAAAATTATAAATTTACGGTATTCAATAATTTTCAAGGAATTTCATGCTTCTTTTCTCGGTAAATTTCTCAAGAAATCATGAACCTTGGTTTGTATTCCTTTTTCATAACAGGACCAGTAAAGCCACACACACACAGGTTTGGATAAACCTAAGATCTTCCGACACTCATTAAATTTTTTTATTGATCAAAAACAGTAGATGATCTCTTAATATAAAAATAAATACATATATCATAAAATTTAATTATACTTTTTATTTATCTATCCCTAATATTTCATTTTTTAAGTTTGAGATTGTTATGGCTAAAAATATTTTTGAAATATATATATTTTATGTATTTATATATTTTATTTCAATTATTAAATTTGTGAATGGGGGAAGAAATCTACATTTTTAAAAGTATCATTCAAAATAATTTTAAAAGTCCTTCTAAAAGATTTTTGATAAGATTGCCGTCGATTCTTAATTGCCGTCTTAATGCCGTCGATGCATTATTAATATTGTTTTACTTTTTTAAATATTAAATTTTATAATAAAATTTAGTATCAATATATAGTTTTTACATATATCTAAATCCTATTTACTTTGTTGGTATAAACCTACTGAGTAGAAAGTAAATAAAAAAATTAAAACTATTTTTATTTATTTTTATTTAGAAACTTAAATTTTGACCCAGAAATTTTATCTGCTTAAAATGATGCAGATAATAGTGTAACTTTAAAATAAAATACATTAATAACTCTATTTATAATGTTTCATTTTCTTTTCTTTTAGCAAAATCCACTAAAAGTATCGATAAACGAATAATTTAACCATAAGAAAAATTAATCATGAATTTTAATCATAAAAATCAACTATTAAAGTGCATAGACCTTGGTAAATGGTTTTTAAAGAGGATTGCCCAGTCATCCAATGTGCTCAAAAGTATGCCTACAAATTCTCATTCCTGCCTCACCCGGATTTTCTCACGCCCATCTTTGTAATCGCGGTGACTACGATGGGAGATTAGAAAAAGTTAAAGAAAGTTATTAACGCTTGTAGCTTTCGTTTAAAAAAAAAAAATATTGAAATCGAAAGCTTTTCCCAATACAAAAAAAAAAAAAAGTTTGGCAACTTAGGCATAACCCGTTCACTGCGTGGGTGAGAATCACATTTAAACATGCATTGCTTGAGTGACCGCCAAATACTTAGTGTTAGAAAAGAAGAGGAAGACGTTAAGATGGATTATGTGTAATCAGAATACTGCCTTGTAGGTAGAAAAGACCATGATTATTTACTTACACATTTTGGGTTTTTTTTCCCTCTATAATTGCCATTTTTATTAAATTTGCATTCACACGGTCAGAAATTAAAAATTTATTATATAATTTTAATTTTGTATTTTATAAATTGGATATTATGGAAGAAAATGAAATAGCATCCTTTGAGAGAAAGATACTTCGAAATATTCTTGGAGGAGTAAATTAAATTTATAACTAGAGAAGAAGATATAATTTTGAATTACATAGGTTTTATAAGCAACCTGACATCATTAAACACACAAAAATAAATAGAATGAATTGGATAGTCCACATAATTCGAATGCCAGATGATAATGTCGTCTAAAAGATACTACAGTTCGTTACTGGGATTCGGAAGCGTGGAAGTCCAAGGGACTGAGATAGACAGACTCAGTAGAGTCAGACTTTATGACTATAAATGAAAAAACTTGGGAGAATGATGGTGAATGAGAGGCCCCCGTGGAGGAGACTTCAAAGGAAGGCACTTGCCCACGACAGGCTGTCTTGAGGGATATGATGATGGTGATGATATATGTTATTTTTAAAAATATGTGAGAAAAGTAAAAAGATATTTTTAACTCTGGTAAAATACTGATTAATATTTATAAAAATCATTCTTGTTATATTAATATTCATGCAAGAAGATATACTTTTGAGTCTTTTTTAAGTGTCGGTCTTAAAAAAAATCGGTCCCTGTGTGTTATACTTTTAACATAAGTTAAAAAGAACTAAAAGGAATTATAAATTGATGCAAAGTTAAATTAAATGTTAGATTCGGCGCTTAACTTAAGTACACCCAGTGCTTAAAGATATTGCAAGCTAAAAATAATTTAAGTTAAAATTTAAAAAAAAAAAAATAAAAAAAAACCCTGCTATTCTTGTTCTGCATATTAAAATAAAATATCAGGAAAATGTAAAACTTCAAAATTGGTATTGCAGCATTGGATGAAATGCATTACTATATATTGTTCAATTCAATGTATTAATTTTAAGCTAGAAGGAGCTTGGGAATAGGTTAATGAAAAGTTAACGATGTATCAATTATATCTTCATTGCTCACCTAAAAATAGCAATGGCTGAATAATTCTTTCATTGAAAACATCTAATGTTTACTAGATTTCTACAAATGCAATTTAAAGTTTCGTAGTCTTTCGTAAGAATGCAATAGAAAAAATGCGAAGAATACTCTGTATTAATTGACAGTTCATTAAATACACGCGTTATCTTCACTGGGCAGTGTAATCATAGCCATTAGTGGTTCGGCCATCATTAGCCTTGACCCTATTTGTTTGCTTTGGGCGTTTACTTTAGAGGTCATAACTTATGATAGAATGCACATTCTAGGGAAAAGTGGTTTATTTGTGTATGACATAACGACTACCAAAGTGTTTTGAATATTGGTTACATCTCTTAAATATTCAAAAAATGTTACTTCTTTTTCTTTAAATCAGAACTATATTGTCTTATAAAAAACATTAAAGCGTTGGAGAATTAAACAGATATTTGGGGAGGGGGGGATTATAATATTTCGTTTATTTTTCGTATTGAAAACCCCTTTATTTTATGTTTATAAACCTGAAAATGCTGCGAAAAATAGGATAAGCCAAATAAAACATATAAGTATTTTAATACGCTATTCAGATAATAGGCAAAATAATATATACCACAGGAAGTATCTTTAATTAATTTTAATAATTGTGATTTTCCTTCTTTTTGAACTGTGTAAAACTTATTTATTAAAAATATTCAGTATTAAAAATATATTCATTAATTTAACCGATTTCCGAAAGCTAATTAAAATCTAAATAAAAGTACAAAATTTTGACAGTTTTAATCAAGAATATATATATATATATATATACTTTTTCAAATTCATTTAAGTACTCGAATAATTGGATTATATTTTACTGAATGAAAATGGAATGAATTTTGAATGCTGTAATGCATCCAGTCAATGAATATTTCTCAGTAATTTAAAATTACAAAATAAAATCTGATTTTTTTCTTTAAAAAAAAAATTGAAACTATTTTTAATTTGCTCCCATTAAAACAACACATGTCAACGACTTCCTAATTATCCTCAGACTTAAACCACTTTGACACAGAAGCATGGAGAAAGTGACCTCCATTTGATGCTCATAGCTACTCTGCATCACATTTTTTCCAACTCTCAATCCAGTTTCCTAACTAAGCGCGAGCAATAGTGTAACTTGTTTAATTATATGTCTAGCAGTCATTTCCTCATTTTTGAGATTACATTCGATAAGAAGAGCTCGTGTTTTTTTTTAAAACATTTATTTATGTAAAACGAAAGAAGTTACTACAGTTTGTTGTATAAACAAATTGACGTAAAGAGTGTTTTGAACTATTTTCTCTTTTTTGCATAATTCAAAAAATATTTTTTAAAAAAAAATTTTTTTATGGGAATTGTTTAAAATTCTTTCTACACTGAATTAGAATTTTCATAAAATTTAAACATTAAGTAATTCGTATCTTTTTTTTTTTAATAACTAAAAGATAAAATATTGATATGTTACTTATGATACATAAAACACTTTTTTGCTTTTATAAGCAATTTTTTTGTTTTGTTTAAAACGTCTTTATCGCCTATACTGGTTTTTGAACAAAATAGGGCATAAATATATATTATTTAATATTGTATTACGTATACATTAAATATTAAACTTGAAATATAGTAATAATTATATAATAAAAAAAAGTAAAGGAAAGTAATGATTGATCTATATTGCGCAAAACTGAAGAATTGTTTTATAAGTTTCATGCGAATTTATTTGAATTATGCTATGTTTAATGTAATAAACGTTTTTAAAAAACCTTTGTTTTCACATGCATTGCGTTTATTTCGCTTGAAATAAATTAAACAATTATTTATTTTATTTTAACTTCAAAGTTTAAAAAAAAAATCAAATTTAAGTAAAAGAATTAATTTTTAATTTTAATCATAGGAGTGAATTATATAAAAAGCAGCTATTTAATTTAATGTAATAAATAAAATATTTTGTTTCAAAATAATAAATACAATTTTTAAATTTCAAATAATAACTTTAAATCTTACTTATCGAACTGGACTTTTATCAGGACCACTATCTGATTCCTTTTCATTAGATATCATTTTGATGGGAACTTATATGAAATTTTATAAAATTAAGGAGGAGGTCTCAACAGATTGGAATATTCTTACAAATTTTTATTTAATTCTAGTAATTTTAATGACACGTATTTTTCCCCAATGAGATGACTGCCAAAAAATATTTTAAGAATTTATCATTATGTTTCCGCGTTTATCGAGGTCTCATAGTGAAACTTCTTTCAGAGCTAAACATTTCTTGTGAAAAATAATCTTAGGAAGCGAAAACAATTCTTTTTCTCTATAAAGAAACGTATTAAAGGAACTTTATTGTCACAGTGGTGTGTTCTCTTCTTATCTACTGTACTAATGATCCACAAGGCGATGAAGTAATTACAGTTTTTAAGTAGAAGCCGTAGAGGCAATGACTCAAAATTGTTCGCAAACTATTTTTTAAGAACATTAACTTAGAAGGTAATGGGTGATTGTTTAAAGGTTCTTCCCCCTACTATTCAGGTTCACCTAAGTAAGGAAAAACAGAATCAGAACGAGGCCATTAAAGAAATAAGACTTTGAAATTTAACTAAGAGAGGAAGGTTTATTTTCTTTATTGCTAAAATTCTCTGATTAAGACTACTCTTTATTAAAACTGCAACGAGAAACATGTATCTTAAGTTTTTCAGCGTTTTTTTAAAAAAAATTGTTACATATATATTTTAAAGTAGTAATAAATAAATATATAAAAACTCCCTCGCAGTGAAACAAAGTCGCTTTTGGAGTAAGTGAAATTTTAGTAATATTTTTTAAATCTTACATTACACTTCTCTTTCAAGTACACCACCTCATTACATTTTTTTCACTCTTCAAATATTTCATGCTTTCTTTCGTATTACGATAATTAATTAGTGACCGGCGAGTTTGTTGTGTGGAGAATCGACATAAAAATTTTAAATGTCTAAATATTGTGAATATCTTTCGTAAAAAAAACTAATATTTAAACAATATTTTGAATTTTACAAACAATATCTCAATATCAAAAATTATAAATGATTTAATTTTCTGAAAAATTCTTGGCAAAATTATATAGCTTTATAAGATATACGAAAACATTTGCACTGCTCAAGTTTGGAGGTTAAGGCACCTGAAACCAAAGAGCAACGAATTTCAATATTAGGATACATTTAGTAATATAAACAGAAGAAAAATTATTATTCTTAGTATAATACTGGCTTTGAACCGAACATTTCCTTCTTTTAAATTTTTTCTTAATTGGGCGATTCATCTAACACTTTTGTCGAATGCTGTTTAAGTACAGCCTTTTATCTCTACAAAAGTCTGTAGCGATCAGTCTTGGATCGATGACTTCTATGACATTGTCTCGTCCCTCGCCGCCCCAACTGTCAAGACTGAGGAAGGAAAAGGAAAAACCACTGAGCTAAGACAAGATTATCCCAAGAATTAACGGTTGATTGTCTTCCGTTTTTTCCCTTCACCCTCCCCCTTCTAGGTCATAACATCCCAATGCGCCAATAATAATAATATAAAAAAAAATCGACACAAAAACAAGAGGGAAGGAAAAAGCCATCTCATGTCAGCTTAGAACAGCGAATCATTTGTTGAAAATCCCCCGACAATCAAGCACACTTGCTATCATACAAGCCTAACATTGTCCCTGAGGTAGGGAAAATAGATCCGAGATAAATCTTCCGATCTGAACTTGAACCGAAAAGGGTCGAGAAAGAAAACCGTTGCGGAACGGGCACATTAGAGGAAGACCTAATACGAGGAACACAGTCTGTGTACCTATTTCCTCTCTTTCCATCTTGAGTAAATTACACCTTGCTCGAGTTCTCGGCTTGTTAGTCGTCCGCTTTTCCGAGAAGGAACGTTAGGAATGCAGCTGACCCTTCCAGAAGAGGAGGACAGATGTGTTTTTCGTCCTAATGTGACTCAGGGATGGATAGGGTGGCAGAGAGGATTGAAAATAGAAATAAAAACAAGTCGGAAAGTAAATGTTTACCGCTTTCGCTTTTGAGAAGGAATATTTCCGGCATATAAACTGAGATATCGAAGAACAATCGGGAAATAAGTTACTTCAAAAATGCCGTTATTTCCTGCAATATGACAGAGGAAGAATTCCTTTCTGTCTACAAAACTACTCTTTTCTGAATTAATTTGAGATATCAAGGAGTATTTCTGACTTTTTTTTTTACGAGAATGTTTTGTTATATCTATATATAATTGCGGATTTCATACACTCTTAAGCAATCAAATTCTAAAGACTTTAGGTTACGCGGTCACATCTTCGCAGACAGTTATTAGTTGGTGAATTATTATAATTTCTTCATTCATAGTTGAGAATAAAGCTAAATTAATCCTATTTCGGAAGAAAAATACGCAAGAAATTATTTCAGGTCTGCTATACGTTACAGAAATATTATAAAACATAAATATTTACTGGTCTTTTTTTTTCTGGTGCTTTATTTTAATCACATGCTTATAAATTATTATAATGATGATGATACCACTTTTATTATATATTTTGTAAATTCTCACTAACTGTTAAGTAATGTATATATTTTTACGATATGATTTTGTTAATTATGGTAATAATAGGAAAAAATGTGTAAGAATCAATTATAAATGAATTTGGTATGGTAAAGAAAATGCTTTATTCTATTTATAAAGAATTTAAAAAAAGGAAAAAGCTATATATTCCATTTGATTAAATCTAAGTTTGTTATATTTATGATTTTTTTTATAAAAATCAGGTAGAAAATGAGACTCTTTAAAAATCAGAGTAATTACTCATAAATTAAAAATTCAACATTTTAAATTTTATTAAGTTAGAGTAAGTAAACATATTGTATTTTCTGTATCCTGATTCTTAGAAATTAGACATTAAATCTTGCTCAAAATATTAACTATATGTATAATTTCCAACAAAACCATACAAAAACAAATAGTTCCTATTAAAATAAATCCTCTTGTAATATGATTCACTTCCTTTGAATGCTCTTTATTTTTTTTCAAAATAAAAAAAAGAGGGTCTGCATGACGAATGTTAGTGTCTGTCGGAGATATTTGATAATGGGAAAGAAATAATAAGATTACTCATGAGAACGTAGTCACCGTATCGGCAGCCCACCTGAACCCCACCCAAAAGAATTTATTTCACAAAAAAGGTATAAATAATCCGAAAGGGTCAGACGGCTTCCATGTTAGAAACAATTGCTTGTAACAGAAGAGAGTCAAAAGTTGAGGAAAGGGATGAGGCAATGAAAAGTAAGAGCTAAATGTCGGGGTCAGAGAGATGAATCCCATCTTCAGTCTGCCACAGGTGAAACTGGTCACGTCGCTTCTTCACTAAAGTTCCCATTTGCCCGTGATTCTTGCCTCCGAGTCGTGGGCGTCAACAACCGTGACCCTTGTTTCTGCTTTCTGGCCTGAGGAACCCCGGAGGAGGGAATCGGCGATTTGGGAAAGAGAATTAAAAAAAAATAAATAAACTTCCATCTCTCTCTCTCTTTTCATGAAAAAAAAATTTTTTAGTTGTTATTTTTCTCCTTGTTTATCTTTTCTTTTTCATTCCTTCGGGATTCGAGGTATTGTTTGGGATTTGTTTGCATAGCTGTAACCGTAGCTGGCTGGATGTGTCCCCCTCGGAGCGGCGAGTCTTAACCTTTTCGCTGCCAACAGGATGAGGGCTGGAGGTCTGTCCGTCTGGCCCGTGAGAAAACCTTGACTCCGCGAGTAGGAGGTCAGCGGAGGAGACTTGTAGAGTACACTTCAGGAAGGGGGATGGGGTCTCTCTGATATTATATTTCGGGAAAATATTTGCCTTGGAATAACTTCGGTGAAAGGAAAATGACCGATGAGGCTAGACAGTTAGATTCCACGATCCAGACACCGGTTTCATTTTTTTTTTCGAGACAACAAAACTTACAAAAAAATGTTGTCTGGTATCTATGACAATGTTAATATTGTCCAAGAAAACTATAAACAATGCTTTAGCAAATTGGATTCTGTCGAATTATATTCATATATGTAATTGTGCAAGTGTGTATGTATTTTTAAATTTGATTTGTAAAATTTTTGAGCACTTAACTGTTATTTAAAATGAATATTTAAAACACTAGCAGCAAATTTTTTAAGCAATATTAGCATACTTTAATAAAAAAATAATCTTTTTCATGCAGCAATTGAGTGAAATTTTGGTCTTAGAAAAACTGTAGTATTAATGAATAGTTTAATGATAGCAGTAGGAATTTTTCATAATTTCCCCCTAAAATTACAAATTTCAGCGAATTTAGATTATTTTCAGCAAGATTAAATGTTCGTTTCACGGGTTATATGTACAGCTTTTCAATTAAGTATTTTTCTCAACTAAATATATTTTTATAAATGAAATGGGAGTCATATTATTTGAAAGCTGTGAGAAAAATAGATCTACGTACACTGAGTTTTCTTTTTTTGTAGCAAAAAATATATATTATTATTTGAATTTACATAGCTAAACCAAGAAATATTTATGTAATAAAATAAAAATCTTCTTAAGGAGGAAAATGAAACTAGATCTACCTATCTATTTATACATCCCATAAGCAAAAAGCTGATTTTACCTGATATTAAAATATTGTTCCTAAACATTTTACATGTAGTATATTTTTAAATAGTTTTTATTTGGAAATATATATTTATTTTTAAATAGTTAATTTATATTGCAACAAAATATAAATTAACTTTTAGCATACTTATTTTACTTAACAATATTAAAATTTATGATTCATATATTTTTTCATCTCTTAATTAGCAAAAAGAGTCCTAATACCCATTTAAATTATTTATATGAGCAAGATCCTCGAATCAAACATTACAGTTATCACTTTCAGTAACAAAGTTATACTTATTTATACGATCTTGACAGAAATTAAATAAAGAAACATAGAATTCACTCATCGTTCAACTGTTCTCTGAATGTAACGATTAGACAGGGTATATGAAGACGAAATTTTTCAATTTTTATATTTAACCTTCTTCAAATTGGTCAGTTCTTTCAAAAGTTCTCTTACGGGAAAAGGAATTTTTTTTTATTCGTCACCCTTCTCTTTGTTTGCTGCTATCTATAAGAATAATTCATGTCCTTTCCTTATTCCCTCATTCATAAGTTTCCTTTCACACCGACGACACGATAGTTGGATTAACCATGATCAGATTGCTCTGCACCGTCAGTTTTCTATAGAAAACTTTCACTTTTTTCATTGCGACGTAGCTTTTTTTTTTCTTCTTCTGCCAACTTTAGGAACTGAAAAATGACGCTTGAATTATTTTCATTAAACTTTCGATTTTGTTTTCATTGCAATCCTTTCTTTTTTTTCTTTCTTTCTTTCGTTGCAAGAGAATGCTCTTAGAAGAAACACGCGACTTTTTCTTATCATCTTCAGTTTACCTTACATTTCCATTCACGATGAATAGGAGTCAAAATTACATGTTGTTATGCTTGTCACGAAAACGTAATTGTTAAGACTCTAGTAGCTTCGTGTTATAGCTATTGTGTGTTTTTCTATTTCACGAAAAGCTATTACTCTAGTGTGAAGTACTTTGCGGTATACGGTTCTTAAGCTCATTATTTTAATATGAAAACAGACGCCTATTTTTTAAGTTTACGATTTTTAGACTATTTTTATAACATGATCTTGTATTAACTAACCAATGGAAGTTAAAACTTAATGCATGTAAAACTTAATATATGTAACTTCAAGCCCCCTTCCATTTATGGAAATAATTTAAGTTGGATAGGGTTTTAAATGTACAAAATCTGTTACTACATTAATATTAAATAAACTGCACTGAACAAAACAAAACAAAAATTCTGTTTACGTATTAATTTCAATCAGGTTAATATTTTTTAGAAGAAAATTATATATTTTTATTTTTATTAAATTATTTTTTAAAATTCTTTTTGGATTAAAACCATAAATATCAAAGAATTGCATCTTGATTTTTTAACTATTTAATTTAATTTAATTTACGTTTTACTTTCCTTTTATCTTTCTTTCAATGTTAACAAAGATTTTTTACAGCTTAGTGAAAATATTAATTATTAATTTTTTTTAAAAAAAATTCAGTTGCATCTGACACTTTCAACCCTTAATATATTAAGTATATAAATGTTCATCTCATCAAATAATTTCTTAACTGCAATTGAGCAGAAACTTTTTACTCTGGGCGTTAGTGGCAATTTTAAAAATGATTCCATTTAGATTTGCATTGTAATTTTTTTCACATTAATTTAACTAATAATCAATTTTTCTATATTTTATTAAAATGTATTATATTTAACATATATCTGTTCTTAATTTTATAGATGTACAAAATAAATACTTTAACTTTTTAATACTTTATAATCCAAATATATTGCATAAATATTATGTAACATTAAATTATTACATAAAATTTGTATTTTAGATAACGTTCTTTGAATAATAAAAGCATCATACAAATTTAAAAGTTAATATATTATCTACAAATTTTCTAATAACATAATTTCAGGAAAAACAAATAATGAAAAGTATATAATTTCATAGATGATAATTCCATAAAAAATTAAAAATTTTAAATAATTCATAATATTTCCTATTTCATTGAAAAACTTGAAAGTTCTAAAATAACACAAAGTTTTCCTTAATTTATGAAAAGTATTATCTTTTGACCTTCGGGCCACACACAAGATGCTTACTTATTATTATATGTCTGAAACCAAGCATATGAGTACCTTTTATTAAAATATTATGTTCTGAGCGAATGCACACCGTAGTAAAATTTTCTTTTTTCAAAAGTGAAACATACAGATCTAACAAACAGATAATTTCAGATGAAAGAAACGGAAGTAGGAGGGGTAAAAAGAAGAAAATTGCAAGTTAAAATTGTTAAATTTTGCATTTTAGGTGTAATCATCTTCGAAAGTACTGTTTTTTAATTTTATACTCTATACAATGTCGGTCTTAAAAGTTACTTTAAGATATATGTGATTTTCTCTTTTTAAATTGTAAAACAGTTATTTCTTATGCAACAAATAGAAACACAAAATATTTATTTTATATTTTTTACGAAATAGTTTTAATACTATTTTTTGTTAATTATCTGTGCTGATTATTTCAATAAAACAGAATAATTTGCGCAAATTTTTAAAAGAACATAACATTTCTTTTCAATTAATTATAGAAAAAATGACAATTAACTTGCATGGAGATATATTTCATTTCGTTGATCATTCATCCATAAAAAGATATTCTACTGCATTTCTGAAAACAAATTTTGAATCATTTGAATATTTCTGAAGTTTTTTATGATTCAAAGGATCAGTGAAATGTATATGTAAACTATAACATCCCCAAAGCACATAAAACCTCTTTGGTAGCAGTGTATACATGAATTACCGTTCCAACGATCGGTTATGGAGTTTGTTGATATCACTGTTGGTAGATTTACTTTCTTAAACGTGGAGACCAGATATGCAATTCGATACGAATACGGAAATAAAACGAAATTCCTTAAAAATAACTCAGAGATGAGCATAATCATCGAATGATCCTATTTCCGCTTCTCGTCATATTGCGATTTTTTTAACATCAAGGCGTCAAACACAAATGGGAAAGTGAGATATCCCCCCCTTTCTCCCCTATTTTATCTCCTTTTATACAGAGAAATCATACGCGTCAGTGACTGTCAGAACCATATTTTTCAGTTCATTGGCACTATCTAATCCATAGGTCACTGTTAATGGCTATTCAATTGTGTAAATACAATTAGGGTGAGTTTTCAATCCTTCCAACTTCATGTTAAGCGATGCGTATGAATCGACACTTTTTTCTTTCTTATTTTTTATGTTTCTTCACACTTTTAGGGGGTTTTAATATGGTAATTGAGATTAGATAAAATCTAAGCTATCAATCCAGCAAATTTCACAATGCGCGTTGAGTTTTGATTTAAATCAATTTTTGAAAGGAAGATACAAGGGATGAGATATAAAGAATATAATATATGGTAGTTGTATTGATAAAGAAATGAGCATAAAAGTATTTAATGTAAAGTTTTTCTAAATGTATTAATACGAGTGTAATAAAATATAAATGTTACTTTTTTTACTAAAATTTTTATAAAATTTGTATATTACTTTCCTCCCTTCATACATAACTTAGACAAATTTTCAAATCACTTTATTAGAATTTTTACTAACAGTTTTATCACAGTTATTCAAAACAATACAGTGTTTTTAAAAATAAATTTAAGCTATTATATAAAATATTATTTAAAAAATACTCCTTCCGCTTATACGTTCATGGCAAATAAATAAAAGATTTCTTTTGAAATACACATGAAACACATTCTATTTTTTGGAAAATATTTAAAGGTATGCATAATTTAGATTCATTAAAAATGTTTAAAATAATTAATTTACCCTACTTATTTGTAATTGTGTTAATAGAACCTGCTTAATACACTCTACCAAATTTTACACTGATATGTGAATAATTTAAAATATTTGTAGAGTATATATACAACCAAGAAATAATTATTCTGTTTATACTATGTTAATTTTACAACCAGTTATTTAAAGAAATTATCAAGAACATATATAAATAACACATTTTCTTTAAATATGATAAATTATTTATAAAGAAAAACAAAGGAAATTCGCAAGAAAACAAAGTTTCTTGCAAAACTCATTATGTCTTCATAATATTAACTAATATTCATGCAATATACGCTTTGAAAATCCTTTATCAGTTCAAGATTTCCATAAACTAGTAATGACTTCGTATATATTTATCAAAACAAACTCATGAAACAAATTAACTCATTCTGAACACGAAGAATAAAGGAATTCCGTTACTCTTGCAGGGAATTTTACAAAATTACGCGTCTAAAAACTAGTTAAAGAGCTTTAACTTTCGTCCCGAATCCAGTCACTCCTCAATCGCTTTACCGCTCTTTTTAGCCGCTGGAAGTAGTTGGCATTCCAATTTCTTTCTCCTCTATTTCATTACCGTTTCCACCTTTCGCGGTCAAGTTCAACTTTCTCAAGATCTATCTACAGTCGTTTTGAAAGGAGTTTAAGGAAGTGAGAACTCATCTGACAGCAAAGCAGGTGAACTATACCACTTTTCTTAAATGTCTCAAGATGAACTTTCTGACTGATGGGGAGAGGCACTTCAAGAAAATACGTTTTGACGTTTAAGTATGTTAATTTGTAAAGCGATACGTAGGTAAAATGAATTAACGCGCACAACAGGAAGAAACGTAGAAATTATACGGGGATGTGTTTCTTTGTGGGTTTCGCATAAAATTTAGAATTTCATCCTGAATTAATTTCTACAGAAAAATGAATTTCTGTAGAAATTATTTCAAGAAGAGAGAAATTCTAAATTTCATTTCTTTTAAGTAACAGAAATGAAACAATCATAGAAAGATACGTTATATTTAAAATAAAAAATATTATACAGATATAGATTTTATGCATTTTTATAGACATTTTTTTAATACTTGTTTTTATATTTAAAGTTGATGTTTCATTTAAAAAAGATATTTTTCCTTCTAAATACATTTATTATTATTTATTTTTTTGAGTTGTGTTTGGGGAAAAAGAATATTTTTTAAAAAGAAATCTTAGTCTATCATTGATAAAATTTGACTTTCAAAAACAGGAGCTGTACTAGCATGATAATTGAGCTTGGGTGTATATTTTTGCACTGTATTGTTTTCTTTGTTGGACCGTTCACGACAGAAATTGGCCTTGACCAAGCATGATAGGAGCTCCATTTTGTCCAATTCTATAATCATTGCATAAGTATAGCTCACTCAATTTCATTGTTTTCCTCCTCAAATTATACAGCGGTAATACACACACAAAACAACACTTTTTACTAATTCAACGATGTATATGTGAAAACCACAATTACCAGAGGAGGGAATGTATTAAAAATTTGCCTTTAAATTTTTTTTTAAAAAAAAATTCTTGCAACCGTTAAAAATTTCATCAGGATTCTTCGAAAACACGATCTGTTTTATTCTTACAGTCTAACGTGGAAATCGAGGTACAGTAAAAGTCCAAAATACTCTTGATGTTATGAAAGTCTGCGCGAGATTTTATTCAGTTTCAAAAGACCGGCATTGCAACATTTCCCCAGACAGCAAAACCACTTGAATGTAGGTAACTGAGAAAAGTGTCAAGCGAACTATATGACTCACTGCATTAATAATATTCATAAACCATTTCTTTACAATATCTACTATCGTATTCAAATGTGAAAAGCTGAATTCATGGTAGCGTAATTGGGTGAGATCCTGCATACATCAGTTTCAAGACTGAGTTTTCTCTATAAAACCGTTGCATGCGAATTTTATTCAACCTTCACTCTCTTTCAAAAATACTTTTATTTTTTTTAATATTTAGAAATGTACGTAGCTCTAGGAGAAAAGAATAACTGAATGGTATCACTCACAATTTTTGCAGCGCTATAATAACGTGTGGATAATAATTATTCTAATAATGCATTAATTATTTTTAAAATTCTATTAAAAACACTCTTTTCATAAAATAGCGAATTGCACGGTTTAAAATAAATAAGTGTAAAAACATATTTCAGTAAAAATGTAATCAATATTCACCAAAATTATTGGATTTGAAATTTTTGTTCAATTAATATATACATACTAATACTTTTTACATAAATAATTGACTATTATATAATTGAAATACGGTTTATGCATATTTGCTACACGACACAAATTTTTAAATATGCTTTTCGGAACTAGTTACTGTTTTCACAACTAGTTACGAAAATTTAGAAAAGTAATATTTCATTAAAGTATATAGTTAAATATTAGCATGATTTCGAATAAGTACTTTAATGAAATATTACTTTATAGTTAAATATTAGCATAAATTCGAATAAGTACTTTATAAAAAATTGCCTAATCAATGTAAAAAGTTTAGTTAGCTTAAAGAAATATATATATAAAAAAAAAATTCTAAGTATATATTCATCATAACAATGAAAATGTTTTCTTATATATGGAATAGAATTTAGAAATGTTTATTTAACACAAATGACGGAAATTAATACCAGAATAACGCAAAGAATTTTAAAAAAAGTTATATATTAGCCCTAGTAAAAATAGTTGAAATTTCAGTTACACCTTCATAAATGCAAATTTATAAATTCGAATATCAGAATCACAAAATTAATGATTACATTACACACAGTATATAATTCACTGTCTTCCAGTGTCATAACGTTTTAAGTACCAATATTCGGAATCTAAAAATCTCATCAATATAATTTTTATCATACTCTCTCTGTAAATATAAATTTCGAAGCATAATACTACAATAAACCTTACCCCACAACATGAAAAGAAATTAACTGATTACAATTCTTATTCGGAAGAGACCACTAGAGAAAAGCATTCACGCGAATCAATTACCCAATTTAAGAATTGATAAAGAGATTCATTCCACTCACCTCAAACTTCCTCGAGAAGAAATCGTTCCTTTATCTAAAAAAAAAAGGCACAGTCCAAAATAAAACGGGCAATTCAACGGAATCTATTTAGCTTCTGTACTCAGAGCTGTCTTTCACGACTCCAGAAGGCAGAATTCATTTAAGAAACCGAAACAATAGGAAGAGAGAGCAAAAAAGGTGAGAGAGTGATCCTCGCGGCTGCTTGGAGAAATGATGGAAAGTTCATCTTCCGACGACTCGCGTCATGAAATCAAGAGTCCAGAACCTTGCGAGAAGTCGGATTCAGGTTTAAATAGCAGCAGAACCCGCCTTCGGCTTCTGGCTTCTCTATTGGATGAGATGTGCTCTAAGGGCAAGACGAGACGGGCGTCGGGGTTGGAAGTAGTGTGGACACTGCTGCACGTCATGTGGTTCCGTTTGAGGGGGGACCAACCTGATGTCGAACTTTTTCTTATCTTCCCCTTCTTTTATTTATTTTCTTCTCTTTTCTAACTTTCTTGTTCCTTCTCCCTTTCCCCTGTCTACTGAATAGTGGTAAGGCACTTGTTCGGTCTCGCTGCCCCTGGACCTTGGTGCAGGTAAACATTTTTCCTACCGGGGACTTCGGGCGTTTCCATTATTTGCCCATTAATAGCGACACATTCGAGAAATTGAATCTGAATGTTATGTAATGGAAGCGGGGAATTTTAAAGACACCCTTTTTCTGCGGTTAATAGCAATTTTAAATTCTAGTAAAATATATTCGTTTGTGGTTGGTAATAATGCGGGTTTGATCCGTTTCTGTGAGATTTGGACAGATTAGTGATTTCAATCAGCTACTGTGTAGCTTGTACTAACATTTTGATTTCTTCATTCCAAAATTAAATTTAAAATGAGCAAGTTATAGTTTGATTTAAAGGATTTCGTTTCTGAAATTTTAAGAATATTCTCTTAAAAAGAAAGGAAAGTACGTGTTCTTAAAATGTTCAGTTTTTAAAAAAAATATTTTGAAGGATATATATACATATATAACTGATTTTGAACTATATTTATTTCCAATCAAATCATATCTGTAAAAAATTTTCAAAGGATTCATTCTCAAATTGTTTGAGTGTGCCTTTAATGTATGGGATTATTATTTCCAAAGAAGACTTTTTAAGCATGGGAAACTTTTTAAAATGTATCAATATTTTTCCCATTTCTGTTGTAACAACAACAACAAAATTTATACACGGGAAAAAATGCTTTTTAATTAATATTATGCATGTGTCTTCCGCATTAAATATTATTCATTTTCCGAACACTTTAAAGAATCTTATTCCAATACCTAATAAAATTTCTTGCCAATATAATAACAATCTCGTTAGTAGTATCGTGACATATTTTAAAGATATGATAATATTTTTAAATATATCATGATTATACTTTTAAAACATATAAAAATTAGAGATTTCATGTTTGAACAACATTACATCTAGAAATTTTCCTTGATATATTAGATTCAGTTTAATACTTCCAAAAAAAGATGCCATACGGATTATTAATGAAAAATTAGTAGTTTAGATAACGAAACCTTAATACAAATGAATATCTTCCTTCATATATAATCACTCATAATAAAAAAATATTCCTTATTCAAATGCATAAATAAATTAATATACTCTTCCATCAATCAAGTATGAAGGACACATAATTTTTTCCCCTTTAAATTTAAAAATAATGTAAATTCTTAATTCTCCTTTTTTTCCTTAAGTATCATGATGATTTCACAAATTTAAAGCAGATATTTTAAATTCAAACTCCTTATGATAGCTGATAAAAGCTTTCAAAGAATTATGTTTACAAAACAAAATATTTTAATATTTAACAACCTTAATATATTACTTAAGGTATCCGACTACGTTCGAAACCGTGATTTTGCAAAAGCATATAGATGGATAATTTTCAAGATATTTAGTGTCACTAAGATTAGAATACATGCATACAATTGTTTTAAGGGCATTTTGACAAAAAAATTATTTAAATACAATATTTTGGCAAAAAAGTAACTTAGAATAATTTTTTTTCAAAATGTTCTCCTTTTGTGAAAAATGCTTCTATTACAATAATATTTTGCCCGTTTATAGCTCAGACCTCTCTACAGAGGCTCAACAAGAATTTTTTAAATATATAACTTAGAAGTGGGTTTATCCATTTTTGACGACAACAGAGAGGAGCAATTTTAAGAAAAAAACGTCGATAATTATTTCAATGGGTGGTAACTCTGAAAATAATGCGAATTTTTCAAAAGTCCTAGTTCATACTATCTGTAGAAGTCTTTACTTTATATAGGCGAAATATTGTTATTTTAGAAGCATTATTTATAAAAGGAGAACGTCTTGAAAAAAGATTGTTCTAAGTTAATTTTTTGCCAAAATATTGTACTTAAATAATTTTTTTTGTCTAAATATCCTTCAAACAATTTTATACATGTATTCTAATCTAAGAGACACTAAATATCATGAACATTATCCATTTATGCGCTTTTTTAAAATCACTGTTCTCAACGTAGTCGGATACCTTAAGATATTGAAATTTTTTTTAGGTATCTTTTATAAAATATATATATAAATAATATTTTTCCTGTTTCTATAACTTTAACAACTATTTTTTTTCTTTCCATACTGAACCCAAGTTCAATGGCGTAACGGAGAACCCCTGCAAAGTCAGATTTTGGGCCCCAAGCCGGTTCTTAAAAAGGATTGAAAAACCACATCAGGTATTACCCTCTCCCAACGATACGAGGGTTACGGGGGTGTACATTACGCCAGTGTTCCCCTACCTTTTTATCGCCGCGGACCGGTCAACGTTGGATAATTTTACCGCGGCCCGCTGAGGGGGAGGACGTTGATTGTTTATATTTTATATATATTTAATAATTTTATTTTAATTGTATTTAAACGTGCCTTCAGAATAAAATATAGCTACACCAAAAATGAATATAAAGCGATTTAACAAGGAATATAAAGTGATTTTTATAAAAAGTAGCCCAAACCGAAGAAAAATATGCCGCAGTAAATAAAATGGAATGAATTTAATGTTTCTTGTGCGGACCAGTAGTATTTGATCCACGGACCGTTACCGGTTCTGCGGACCGGGGATTGGCGACCACGGCGTTACGCAACTGTCCGAGTTACATATAAAAGTATATATCATAAGAGAAATGTGAAATTTGAACATGTAGCTAATAATACTGTTAAGATAAATTTCAGTGTTTGGTAATTCATGGTTTTGAAAAAATACATGAGGTATAGGTTAACAAGCTCATTATGCACCCATATACTTATACATATATATTGCTGAACTTTGACTTTTAACAATATCCATTCAAAGCAAAAATTTGTTCTCAGTAAAAGTAACACACTGAATTTCTGAAGATATTTATCTTACTAACATTTTAATCTCTAGAAGTATATTTCCTCAAATTATGATTAACACGGCATATCCTTTTAAGGAATAACGTTGTTAACATTGATTGCATTTGTATTCACTTTATATTATCTACAACTCAAAGCTCTTCGGAAACTTAAAAATTAGCAAGCAACAATTATAAAGTAGATTACCAATATACTTGGTTGGAAAAATTAACTATCTAGATTATTAGACACTAGACTTGATGTTCTTACTTATTTTCTATTATATTTAATTGATTACATAATTATAGAAAAATTATCGACTTTTTATGAAAACAAATCGATACATCAAAATTCTATTCCCAATGGCTGAACATGTTAAAAAGCAACATTTTACAAACAAGCCTTTCCTTTAGGTTACGATCTTACTAACAACCAATCATTTACTCCGCATCCTTCCAATTATTCTCAGAGACAAAATTATTACAGGGGTACTTTACGCAAAACACAAGAAATTACACGAGAAAATGACAAGCAAATGAACAAGACAGACATCTTACTTACATAATCTCCGCTAATGCTGTACCGCGGTTCTTTTGCCGAACAAATGGAAAATACACGAGGAACACCGTTTGAAAGCTCAGCGAGCACTCGAAACCTTCAATGGAAGAATATGAAATGACATCATTATGAAACTTTCCTGTTGACTCGTGTCATTGTTTGAAAAAAAATCCGCGTAAATAAGAATAAATCTTAACGGTTACTGAATCTGGTATTTTCCCGGTTCGGTTTCCAGACAGGAGTTATAGTTACAAAACACAGCTTTCACTTATGATGATAGGAGATACCCATGCAAATGTTATCATCAAATAAATAGCTTACATTTTTTGAACAAAATGTATGTTCCATTGAGGAAAAATTGTTTTAATTTTAAGTTTTGGTGATATCGTCTTTTAAAACTGGACATATACTCGTTTTCCTCAACTGATGAACAATGTAAAACAATGCTTTTCAGTTAGTGTCTCGAGGTGTGACTAGTGTTTGATGTTTTGTGCAATTTGAGAAGCATTTTTGCTTGCTGTCTTATTTCGTTAATCAGCCTTTTTTTTAAAAAAAAAATATCATGTTGCACAAATAAATATTAAAACCCATCATCAAACTTCTCTCTCAAATAAATTTAATATGTTTATTTATGAACAAGATTGAAATCAACCTTTTTAATCTTAAGTAACCCCACAATGGAAACCATATTATATATTATTCTAAAATATATTTTGTAGATAAATTTTAGGAAAGATTTTGACAATAATTGCTCTTATTCATTTCATCGGTTTAAAGTATATTTGACAAATTTTCTTACCATTAGAAGTACAACAAATGATTTGACAAAATTGCAATCAAAAAAAATTTTGTTCGTTTGCGATTCATGCCATTTTTTTTTCTTTCTTTTCATAAAGTCAGTTATATTCTACGTAAATATTTACAATACAATTAAAAAGTATGAATATAGGGATTTTTGAGATTACTAAGCAAAATATGTAATTAAGTAATGAAAAGAAATAAGAAAACCACTGTTGAACAAATTTTATTTTTGTTAAAGAATTTTATGGCTACAAAACTTCTCAAACGTTATTAAAATTAATATTAAGAGAATTATTTATCTTCTCTTTTAGCTAAAAATGCTTGAGAGATTGAAATGAAAAAGCTATTACTGATGGGCTTTAGGTTAGACTTTGGTTTGAAAAGTATTTTGTTAGATTTCTATACGCACTATTTACCATTCTGTTAATAAGATATAACTATTCAATATTAAATCTAATCCTACACCCATTGACTTATAATTTAACTTATAATTTTATTACAAGTTAAATTTTATAAGTTATTTTATTTATCTAACCAATTGACATAATTTTACTTTTAAAAATTTGGATTAAATATGCCTATAAGAATTATACTTCCTTCTCATTCAAAATATTTTACCTGGCTATTAGGGAAATCTTAATTTAATAATCCCTAATTTAATACTTCTATCTATATGCTATATAGCAGTGGTCCCCAAACCCCGTTCCGTGGATTGGTACCGGGCTGTCCAAGAAACTTCAAATTATTTCTGTTTTATTTACTGTGTTGAATATCTCTCGGGTTTGTTCGACTTGCCATTAAAATCACTTGATATTCCATGTTAAATCACTTTAAATTCCTTTTTGGGTGTAATTGTATTTGATCTTGAAAGCATGTTTAAATACAATTAAATTAAAATTATTAAATCAAAAAAAGAAAGAAAATCAAAAATATAACCAATCAACTCTCCACCCTCAGCGGGCCGCTGTAAAATTATTAAACCTTGACCGGTCAGCGGCGATAAAAAGGTTGGGTAGCACTGCTATATAGAATAATACATTCCGTAATATATATTTTTCCATACTTTTCCTTTCTATCAACTTATTTAATTAATATATACAAATTACTTCCTCATAATTATTTATTTCACCGAACTACAGTCCTCCTGATAGCTACTTGCAATTTTTGGAGTGTTGTCTAGGTGACCGTGATATCCAACACAGAATGCCAGTGATACTAAAACAGTTCCAAACATTCGATCATTTTATCGCGCTCATGATCACTTTACCTATTCACATACTTTTGAGCATGAAAATTGCTATACATATTAATCTCATTACAACGCTTACCGACAGTCATAATTCCCCATAACTAACGAATCGGTTCGTCGCTTTTAGCAGTGACAAGATGCTCAGTGAGATAGATTCATTCGTTTTTGTTGCAAAACGATTTTTATAGCTGTGTCGCTCTCACCTACTCTGATGAGTAATGAGAAGCAATTTGAACGAGTCAGCACGCACGATGAACTTTCACGCCGCTAATTGGGAGGATTTGCTTTCAATAAAGACAACGCGTGCGAGACCGCAAAGAGTTCAAGTGATGCGTTGAGAGAAATGGATGAATTGAAGACTGCTTACCGCCAATTTTCTAAGCCACTGCACAGCCGTACTGCTCCACTCGATCGCTAATCAAGGCGTGTCGGCCTATCAAGGTCTAAAACAATTCGGTAGCGGTTTGAAAAGGTGAGAAGATTTATCGGATTCATTTTCAGCTTCTGGATGATTCAGTAGATGAAAATAATGCCAAATTTTTGGTGGCTTTTTAAAAATTTTACAACTTTCACCTTCTTTGAAATTTGGAATTAAAAAATATTACCATATAAATGTTGTTTGTTCATAAACATAATTTCAATATAGCTCACAAAATTTAATTTAAAGTAGTTAAGAGTGCTAATTTTTAAACATAATCACGGAAAAGTGTATAATTCAGGAAATCTTAAAAATTTGCAATACATATTGCACACATTCCTTGATAAAATTACAAATAGCCAAGTTAAGTGAGGTAATTTTTTTTATCATATCGGCACTAAAACCAGAAGGAACTAAATCCAGTTTGTAATTCAGAGAGGTATTCTAAGAGTTCCTCTCACAAACATTTTTTTATCTTTGTATAATAAAGCAAAAATGTCATTTCCCTTACAATTTTTTTTTCAGTTATGATAAATTTTTTAAAATATTATTTGGATGTTAGTTACCCCTTCTGTACTTTTAATGTTATTTACGCCTTGACATTCAAAACAGAATTTGTAAGAAAAAATTTTCGCGTGTTGGTTGATTATCTCTAGAATACTGGATAACTTTTAATGGAATTAGGTATATATTTAAATCAACATGATAAAAAGAACCCTAATCAACCACTACGATATACACTCATGATCGTAAGTATAATTAATTAGCTTAGGAAAGCCTAAAAGAAAATTTATGTGATAGAATAAAAAAATGGGTTATTAGGGAGCATGATCTCATCTTACAATTATACAACATTAAAAATATAAATTAAGGCTGCAAAGGAAACGATTTATGAATCCTTACGACTGTCGATGATATTCATCCAGATACTGTTGTCATATTCTGTGTAGTTCTAGGAGGGAAAAGGCCACTGTTACAATTCTCCTAAGAGTATCCCAAATAGTTTCTCTAGAGATGTCTGGAAATTTGGCTGACTGATTCAGATCCGGTGAACGTCTTGGCTTTCCAAAAAATCGTCGGCCAAATGAGCCCTATGTGTACAAGTGTTGTCATATACAAAATTGAAATCAAGGGCATTTGTACCCCTGAAAAAGAGAGCATAAGTCTCCCACTGTCAAAATATATGGAGGTTTGTGAACCCGCCCATTGTGATACTTTCCCAAACAATCAAACTACCAATAATATTTCGATTTATTTCTCGGAAGTTGAAAACACGTAGTGGGTCTTAAGCTCCCATCAGTGAAAGTGCATCGAGAATCAGAAGTTGGTATATATTTGAACTTATCAGTAAATAGAATTCTATCAATGATTCCTATTCCAATGTTGATTTTCTACGTACCATGCTAAACGAGATCTTCTCTGAGAAGAAGTAAAGCCATCGAGTAGCTGAATAGTGCGACGTTAAGATTCATTCACTGAGAGAAGAAGTAAGTGGGATGCAAACAGCAGGTCTTCTTGAAACAGATATCGAAACTGAAACAGATAACAGTTCTGGAAATAGTAGCTCTTGAAATAGTTTCAAAACTTGATGAGACAGTGTAGAAACTGTTGCACTTTTTGGTACACCTCTAGCTGTAAAGACCAAATTCCGATCTTCATGAATAATCGTAATTTTTCACTAACCTTTCTAAGATCTTCCCTCTATGGTCCCGGTCTCATTTAACTATGCACTTGATCCTGCCCTTTCTCAAGTCTTGAAACAATTCTCACTATCTTAAAATTCATTAAGTGTTGGGGGTTAAGTGTATTTTAACTATTAGCCCTTAGTCTTCACTGAATGTTGGGAAAAAATACCACGAAAGTCTCCAAGAATTGCGAACGCACAAAGAAGGCACGTCTGATATAAAATAGATTATCCCTGGCACCAGTAGCGTAACGGAGAATGTTAGCCCCTCCCCCCCTGTAAAGTCAGGGTTGGGGTCCTCTAGTATCCTGGGCCCTTCCGCCAGTGATGTGGGGGTGTAAATTACGCCATTGTCTGGCACTCACTTCCCCATTGATGTTCACTCGTTTTCTCAACAATGGTGTACACTAGAGTACGTCAGTGTATATCAATGGTGTACACAAGGATGTCAAACTCAAAGGCCAACTTGGGCCAAGCAAACAAGGTTTAACTTAAAGTAGGCTGAAAAAAAAATCAATATTCATAGTAACGTAAAATTATTTCGAATAATACCTAATAATAAATATAAATAACAAAACAAGAAAAATTTAATGTTTACATCCTGACACTTGACACCTCTTCCCTGCTACTATCTTTCCTGTTTCGGGAGAAATTTTGATATTTTATTATATATTTTGGTTTGCTGACATGCAGACCGGGAGGCAAGAATGTCCATTGTGAGCTGCATGAGGCCTGTGGGCCACGAGTTTGTATCCCTGCAGTGGGGTTTGGGGCTCAAAAGCCCTCCCAAACACCAATATATTTTTAATATTTAGAACAAAGATTTCGTTTAGGAATTTTCGTCTACGCGTTGTTTAAATGTACCTTCCCATAAGAGTAGCCAGCGTACACGATTGGTGTACACCTACGCAATCGATGCTAAAATTTTACTTCTTTGTTTGGAAGTTTTAGTTGCTTCTTTTCGAGAAAAATTCGACTAAATTTATTAATTCTCTTAATTTTGAACATAAGTGTACTTTGGCTTATTTACTAGTTTAAGTACTCTGATAAGACATTTTTTTCTTGGTCATGGTTTTGAGTTATCATGGCCTCGAACTCGTGGTTAACAAGTTGTTGTGAGCTCGAATTCTGGCACCACTGAAGACCCACCATGTAGAAAATCTGATGAACGTTAAATCTGTCGTGGCTGAAAGTTATCTTGTTAGCGTGGTGTAGAAATCAAGAGAGTAAGTATGACAACTCAGATGTCTTCCTCCTCTCTTCACTTGACTGAGGCTCAAAATTACGAGGTCAACCACCAAATAGCCCCCATGTTACCTCAGAGTGTGATGTCAATATAAAAAAATCATTTATTAAATTTCATGTGTTATTCAAGCACCAGCATTATTTCAATAAATTACAGTAACTTTAATATAACTGCTACAAACTTTTTACACCTAAGCAAAAATATTTTCATTAAAAGTCTCTTAACACAGTTGTTTTCTTCTTCTATCAAATATCTCTAGGCTTCATTATTTCGATTTAGACAAAATTCTAAATAGCATAATTTCTTTTATAATAATGAAATCTCATTGATAAGAAATCATGATAAAATTAATTTTTTGAGAATTGGTTTTGGTCTAAAATGTGGCCGCGGTAGCCTAGTGATCAAGGTATCGGATTGTGGCTGGCTTGTCACGAGTTCGAGCCAGTACCACTAAAGACCCACCGTGTAGGGCAGTGATGCACGTTAAATCTGTCAAGAGCTCAAACGTCCTCCCGTTGGTAAGGTGTGGTTGTTAGGACAGAGGGGTGCCAGCTCACAGGTGTCGCCCTTGTCACTTGACTATGGTTCAAAATTACGAGGTCCGTCGCCAAAAGCCCTCGTGTAGCTGAACAGTGCGACGTTAATATTCTTATTCACTCACTTTGTTCCAAAATTTAATAATTTTCTTTTAAATGTTATGGACTGAAATAAAACCTCTTTTCAGATACACATTTATCGATTGGAAGGGTGATTTTGTTTAATCTCAATTCTATAATTGTAATTTTGAGAGATGATTTATTGAACGAGGGTTGTCTGCGTGCACTTTGATCTTTAATAACCCCTGAAAAAAATCAAGGATGCGTTCAAATCAATTGACCTTCAACTTGTTTTTCCACGACTCCACCTTTGAATGACCATCAAGAAATAATTCGTGATAATAAAAAAAAAAGACAGTAACATTAAAACAAATAAATAATGTTTATTCAGTAAATTTTGATTTCGAACCATGGAAAATTTTCAAAATAACTTGCGAAAGTTGCATCTTGGTAAAACTTCAATTAGATGAAATGTTGCTTCGTTTATTGCAAGTAACATTTTAAATGAGTTCCAAAAGAAAATAAATGAAGAAAAAATTAGTCACTTACATATATACCGTCGACCAATTTTTCCATATAAAAAAACATCGGCAATTCCAAAAAATGTCGCCAAACGCTGTCATCGTTATTATTATTACTATTATTATTGTTTTCGAACATGCGCCGGAATGGCTTTTACTGTTAAATTCCTATAGGAGCAATAGGCGACGTCTTTTGATTTGTAGAAATTGGCCAATTGTATAATACGTTATATTATCCAAATTAATTATATGATTAATAGATTTTTGATCTTTCGAAGAAACATTTACCTAAATTTTGTTTTATTGCTAATACATGTGCATTAAAATTTAACTAATATTGGCTATAAAATTTGAAACAAGTCAACCAATTTAAAAGTGAACGTTTTAAAGTATGTATTGCTAATCTTAATCAATAATACTTTTAGTATTAAAAAAAATTAATACAAATCATTTATTTATTTCCGGCTTAGGTACAGTACACAATTACAAGAAATTAACTTATATTATTATGAATTATATTATAAGTGAGTCTATAATTTACATATTTACTGGTTACATTTAACAAAAATATAAATATCAAACAAAGTAAAACATTAGATTAAAAAGTAAAGTAGAGTATACAACAGTAATACAATCAGATTTCATTTTTTCCCAACTAATGATGTTTGTTTTCTGCTTTTATTGATATTAATTTTCGATTAATATTAGTCAATATTAATATGTAACATATTTCAACTTAATAAACCTGCAGTAACTTATATTTTCATATTAAAAACAAAACTTTTATTTAAATCTAATAATAATTTAGAAAAGCATAAAAAAACAAATTAATATACAATTGTATAAGCTTTCATTTCATCAGGATTTTTAAAAGGATTAAATAACATTATACTTTATCAAGCTAAAAATGTTTTTCTTACTTTCATCTAAAATAAAACATACTTTGAAAATTATTTTTAAGTATCTAATTTACTTAAGTCTGTTGTATGAAAAAATTGTATTCTTGTGCATGTTTTTAATGATTAAAAGCTGAGGATTTATGTTTATGGGAAGATATAGAAACAATTACAACGAAATCGTTAAATACTCCGAATTAGTTAAAATTTTAAATCTAAAAACAAACATTATTTGGCATTATTTTACTATCAAAAAAGTTTACATTAGCATCGATTTTATTTAATTTTTTACGATGACTAGTTTTAAAGATTAAAGTTTAAAGAAATGAATTAGACAAATTTATAATTTTACTTGATCATCTCATTCTGACTCTAAGACAGAATGGCTCCCTTGTAAAATTATTTAATATACTGAAAACTTCTCCACATAAAAATATCTTTTGGAATATAAAGAAATATTTTTTTTTTGCTTTCAAAATAAAACCTTTTTATCCAAGTCTTCTTATCATCGAAATGGAAATATATATATAAAATTTTAAAATACCATTAATAACCCAATAATTAAAATACCATTATTTTTCAGCATTTCTTATGAAAATGGAATTACTTACTAGAACTACCTGACAGGGGGAGAGAAGTTTAAAAAATGCCAAAACATCCCAAATACACTTGATTAAGCACTACAGGCAATAAAAATGAAACATTCCCAGTTGAAGAAATTATAACTGTAAGTAGAGAGAGCTCGAAAGTAAAATATTTCACAAATTAAATTCTCAAAACAAATACCTTATTCTCTTAAAATACAGTTATAGTTTCTCAGAAAATTATACTAAAAGTAGTAACACATGTCAAATAAAGTGTGAATGAACTTGTAATTGGAATATGGAAGAAAAAGAACTATGCCAAATTTTTAACTCGGTTGCGAGATATTTTATAAAACTGAAGTTCCGCTATCTAATTAATGCAGTCAAATGTCTCCTAGAATTGCATTATTGTGAATAGTGTGACTTTTTTCTTTCTTTCGTGATATTAACACCATTAACTTTCTATGAAAAATATGATGATCATTTTACTAAGTAATTTTTCTATTTAATTTGAAAACACGAAAAGCATTTCATAAAATACTAAAAAAAATTTAGGAAAATGTATATATATGTGTGTGTGTGCCAATATGCAGGTGGTTATCGAAATAATGGAAACACTTTAGATTTATAAAGAATCTTATATTAGTATGCTATAGGACCGCCTTTGGCATTTAATAGTGCTTGGATTCACCTAGGAATCGATTCATACATGTGCTGAATAGCGTTTAGAGGATTAATTGTACCATTCTTTATGGAAATATTGTGAAAGTTCTAGGAGAAATTCCGGTAAAGGATATTGATTCAGTATTGAATACTCTGAAATAGACCATAATGGTTCGATTATTTTGATTTCGAGTGACTGTGCGGGCCAAGGAAGATGTTTGACGTCCTTCTCGTGTTCATCAAACCATGATTGAACAAATCCCGCTGCATGGATAGGAGCGTTATCATTCTGGAAAATTTCCTCTCCTACAGGAAAAGTTTGCATCATCGGATGGACCTGGTCAGCTAAAATTTATCTGTACTTCTCCCTAGTGATCCTTTTTTTAGGGTTACGACTGGCCCAGCAGAAAACCATGACACGGAAACCCATATCATAACAGATCCACCTCCATGCTTTTGACAGTTGGAAGGAGACAAACACGATCCTACGCTAGTGAAGGTATCCTCTAAACGTGGACCATCCTGTTGCAGGGAAAAGTATGAAAGACGATTCGTCAGACTATGCTACTTTCTTCCATTTATCAATTGACCAGGTTTTATGAATGATGTGACACCACTATAGACTATTGACGACTTTTGGTATTAACATCTGTGACAAGTGGCTTGGAAATTGCTGCTCTGCCGTAAATATTCTGTTTATGAAGGTGCTTTCTAATTGTAATCATTGACACTGGAAAATCCAAATGCTGACTGAGCTTTGCTGGGATTTTTTTTTTTTTGCTGCAGTTGTTTTTATAGACACTACAATACGCTTCAATACCCATAGGTCTCTTTCACTGAGCTTCTCTTTCTGTCCACTATTGTGCTGTGCCAAGCTTATCTTGCCACGCTGTGTGTATGCTGCGATGACTTTGGAGACCGTACCTCTAGAAACGTTTAAATGTTTGGATGTTGCGGCTGCACATGCTCCAGCTATGCGGGTTCGAAGAATTTGGCCTCTGAAAATCTGTGAGGTTCGATATTTTACGCTTTTGAAAAAAATTCAAGACTTACAGAACTTCAGTAAAGCTACCAAATACTACCAGAATATATACATTTCTATTTATAAAATTAATTGGTAGCTATTATAATACTTTAATGCTTACGAAACGTTTTCAAAAATGCTACTTTTATTCATGGGTGTTTTTATTGTTTTGATAACCACCTGTATATATATGCATATATTCCGTACCCACATAAATATATATCCCCCTGCACCTTTCCATATTATTATGTACATAATCCAAATTTTATATTCTATATTTGTCTAATTTAAATTACATAATATGTGTGTGTATGTGGAAGATCGCGAGCTCTGTTATTTTGGATGCAGTGTGGCCTGGATGTAATTGTGGCCGCTTGGGAATTCAAGAAGCCAAGTTTATCACAATTATTGATATATTTATGGTGATTTTTCAGACATCAAATTACACTAGACGATGCACTTTGAAGAGGGGTACCACAGCTCAGGTGTTAACCCCGGCTGTTGACCAAAGTTCAAAACTACGAGATCCGTCACCAGTAGATCTCATGTTACTTTAGAGTGTGATGTAAATTAAAACCAAGCTACTCGAAAACACGTAAGAGATGATGGACAAAAATACTCTTTTTTTCAATCTAAAGTCCTTGAACAATGAAAGAAGTTTTGAAAATGCTCTTTAATCACATGATTTTTAATCTTTCCACATTAAAACTATGTTTCACGCGATGTCCTGGTCGAATTAAAGAAATTCTATCAAAGGAAATAGTTTCGGGGTTTTGTGAATACTGGTATTGCTATTTTCAGTCGTTTTTGATAATTTCCATGGTTAAGATTAAATACAAATAATATATATTTTGAGCGATGTTAAAGTAACTCTTTATTTTTGAAAAATATGAAAAAAAACATATGTGTAACAACTGTGATAGTACGAACACCTTTTGTAGTATATTTTACAGACAATGCTATTTCATTATTACTTTTTTTTAAAAAGAAGTATGCATAATTTTTTCGCATAATCGAAAACATTTAGTGAATAAATATAAAAATATTCATTTATAATTATGAATATTATCCTATAACAATTTTATTTATTAATGCAGTTTTGCAATCATAGGAATATTACTTTTTACAGCTATTTTTATTATTATTAAACTAATAATAATATACTTATATAACATTTCAACAGTTTGAAATATATACCAAATAATATTATAAAGATAAATTGATCCGCTATGAAAACATTCATTTATAGTTAATAAATAAAAATATAACATCATTTACCTTTGCTGGTAAAAAGAAATCAAATTAAAATATTTATTTCAGAATTTTTTTATACTTTTTACTATTTCATTTTTTTTACTTCAAAATTTTTTTATTTTATTATTTTCATATTTTATAGCTACATTTACTTTTAATTCTTAGTCTATTAATGTATTCGAATTTAAATCTTGTTTATTTGAAAGTGATAATAAAAAAAAAACGTAATTTGCTTTTCGTTATGATATTTTTAATAAGAAACCGCATTCTTTTTCATGATAAAATTACATTATGAAATTTTAAAAAAAATGTTTTTTAAAAAAAGCATCTTTATTTTATAACTTTTTTTTAATACTTAACTTAACAAATGACATTTGAATCAGTTTTACATCGCATGATATCTGTATAATTCAAGTAATAAAAATACATAAAAAGATATCTGTTAAATAATACAAAACTCTTCATTTTTAATCCAAGCATGCTCAATTCAAATCCTAAGCATTTATATGAACCAAAAGTACTTTTAAAGTTACTTAAGCTAAAAAAAAGGAAAAAAATGTTATTTAAATTTATAATAAATAAATTACTGCTAAAAATTTATTACCGAAATGTACCAAAATCCCGAATAGTAAAGTATGTCAAGGTAATAAGAGTCAAAATATGTAAGAAAGAGACAATACAAAATGACCTTTTTTAAGATAAGAATTTAGGGATTGTAAAGGATTACGGGATAAATTTCAGCTGATGTTCACAATTTTTTTTATTTCAGATTCAACTACAGAATGTTTATCCAAAACAGAAATCTAAAGACTCTTGAATATAGGTATTCGTTATAGTATTTTATTTATTTATTTTTTACTTTTGTCTCATGTTTCCTCTAAAACTGGAAATTAACTTATCAAAGATGCTATAAAAAAAGAAAATATTCTCAAACCGAATAAAAGCTTTATTTCCATATTTATAACGTAGCTATTTTAGCTTTAAAATGAAAAAAAAAAGTTAAAATAAAAAACGAAATAAACGGGGGGAGGGGATATTAAACGAAATATATTTTGAATAAGATTGAGTTACGAAACTAAAAATATTTTAAAGAAACCCAGTTATTCTTATAACGATCCAAAATACAATTTACATTATATTTTATTAAACACATGTGTGCGTATTTTTCAATGTGCATTTCATCTATGACATTATGTTTCGAATGATGAATAACAATATTTTTCGTTTATTCGTTCAGAAAACAAATTAATAAAAACTTAATATTTAACTGTTTATACATTAAACAGATTACATGTTTTTTTATATTTTAAATTCTTATTTAATTTGTTGTTTTTTGAAAAGTGAACAGATAAAACACATACTGTTATTTAAATTTTAGGGACGAAGAAAAGATTTTCGTCACCCATTCCAGTTTGTAAAAATGTCAGTTAAGCGATGCGAGAAATGTATGATGTGGCAGAAATCAAACATTATTTAAACATTACTAAGGAAACGTAGAAATGGTTATCATTTCCCATTTTAGGGATTTTTTTTTTCATTTAAATGCACTATATATATAAAGGTAAAAATCAAAATATCTTTGATTCTTAATAAGCTTTTTTATTCTGCTATTCATGATTTCCTTATGGAGTAATTGTTAATAACTTTTGTGTCAGAAATTTCAGATTTATGTTCTAGGTAAGTATATGGAATAAAGTATTTTGATACCTCATATATAGTATCTATTTTATAGATAATATATTTTGTAAAAAAAATCAAAGTACTCACGTTCATTAAAAATACAAAGAGTGAAAATATTTTAAACGACTTATGACTGCAAATAAGTATGTATTTGTAATTATCTATATTAATTTCTGTTTTAAAATGAACAAAATACGAAAAAGCTATTGTAAAAGGGAAAACACTTTCTCTATTTTATGAACTCGTAAAATATCACAAAGTTGTATTTATTTCCAAAACAAGACAAAATTTTTTGAAAATTTTCTTAAGCTTTCATACATAGAGAAATTCAATCAATTTTTTCGAAAATCGATTCATCTGTTTCCTTATTACGATTATATAATACTTTCTCCAAACTGTATATCTCACAATAATATACACCTTCCTACAAAAAAAAGCAAAAAAAAAAAAATCCCCACCTATCGAAAAGGGATGACGCATTGGATGAGAGAGATCATTCGAGGGGGAAAAAGAAGAGAAAAATAATGATAAAAGAAAGAACGGGAGAAGTAACTTCACTCCGACTGTTAATGAAAATGCACACTTTCACTTACAAGCGGCACGCTCTGGCTGATAGATCGCTTTCTGCATCATCTTCAAGGCTAGCTGCTTGTGCAGCGAGCCTCATAACGTCAAGGTCTTTTGCGCTATGAAGAATCGAGTCACTAAAACGTTCAAAAATTACAAAATAAAGGTTGTCTTGAGGAAAGGGGTCCGGCTATATTAAGGTACTGATTTCACCGCTTCTGTGTAGCTGCTGCATTCATCGAAGGTTTTCCCTATATTTATTTTATTCTCTCTTCTTTCTTTTCTCTTTCTTTTTTCTACCTTTCTCTCTTTTTATAGTGCAGGTCAATAATTAAATGAATTGAGGAATAGGAATGTTTAATGCAGACGCCATCAAAATTCCGGTCATTTTATTACCGAAGCTGTGCGTGCAGATAACAAGTAAAATGATGTAATTTCTGCATTCCTTGTATTTTAATTTAAATCCTCTTGTGTGAATCGGTAATCTTTATTGAACGCAATAGAAAAGCAAAGCAGATTTTATTTATGTCATATAAATTTGGAATTAAATAAAAAAAAAAAATTAACATTTTAAAAGTATATAATGTTATGTAATATTGTTTAGAACACTGCAAGTATATAATTTAACAAATTGATGAAAAATTCAAGAAAATTTGTAAGAAAAAAATGTAAATAAAGTTCTTTCTAGAGTAGGTAAGTTTTCTTCAGAAAAAAATACACGTGGAAAAGTTAAAAATATACTAAAAACAAAAGATTACTTCTCTCTTTTTTTATAAGAAATAAAGTAAATATCGAGGATTTTTTTTTATATATATTAAAAAAATCAGTGAACCTTTTAAGAAATTAACTCATAGATAATTTGCGATTAAAAATTGGCATAATGAGGTTAAAGCTAATGAAAATTCGAAGGTGAAACATAAAATGCTTCCGCACTTACCAATTTTTCCAAGAAGTATTGCAATATCTTTAATATATGCCAAGAATATGAACTGTAAAATGATTAAAGAGAGAGAGGGTGAAGAAAAACACTAAGCCGAGAGGAATATTTTCCTTATATAAGTTCTTTCTCTTTTTTTTTCATCATACATAAAACATGCAAAAATTTACCATTTCCATTAATCATGTTATTTCGTCAATGTCGCGTCATTTCTAGAGAAACCCGTCACTATTTAAAGTAAGAAATGATATTTCAGATATGATTGTATTCTGACCTTTTCTTTTCTTTTTCAAATTAAGATATTCATAGCTGAATTATTACAATACTGATCTCGAAGTGTGTAATTCTTAAAGAATGATAAATACTTCTATGATAAACAATATTCATTTTCGATAGAAACTTCTGACAACTTCACTCTCACTTCATTGCAGTTTTCATTAATCTTATCAAGTAAAATTAATTTTTTTTTCAAAAAAAATCACTTAAAAGAAAGGTTTGAATACATTTGAAGCCCTCTATTTTTCCACCTCATATTTTTTACCAAGTGAGCAGACATTTCGATACATTCAGGAAAATTCTTTTTCTGTCATTTTTCTACGTACGTTTTTTATACCGAATCACGGTAGATTTTCATTGCTTTTGTTCTACGTGTGTCGACACAAAGTTCAAATCCCTATAGAGGAATATGATAATTTTTGAAGTTCAAATCAAGACAATGACGGGAAAGTGAGCAATAAATAAATCAAAACTATTTTACATGATACAGTTATAACACTAGTTTCAAGAATTCAAGCAGCATCTTCAAACATATTTCTCTCTTTCTCATATATTTTCTATTGTACTTTTGTTTTTATACATTATTTATTGTTTTGTTTTGTTTCATAATTAATACTTTCTATTGTATTTAAGTTAAAATTTATTGAAAAAACAGAAGGATAATAAGCTGTAAATTTAATAAATAAAAAGAATTTGATGGAATAGAATTAGAATTTCAAAAAGGAGCAGAGAGCATTTCTTTATTGATAGTTAGTGAAGATTTTAAACATTCTTTTTTATAAATAAAATGATACCCTACCGTTTTTAAGCTCCTTTTTATATGACACTTAAAAGCTAATTGCGTGTTTCTGTGAGGAACATTTTTTTTCTTTTATATCACTTTTATAAAATATAAAAATATTGATTTACTTACAAAACTTTAAATTCTTTAAGCATTGCACTCGCCAAAGAAATTGACCAAATGATATAACAGTATTTTTAAGCAAACTTATCATTTATCTAGCTCCAAATTATTGCAAAAATATCAAATAGTTGCAGAAATTTTTCTGTCAACGCGGGAACCTTTAAAAAGGTTTTAAAAAGAAAAACAAAAAAAAGGAGAAAAACTAATTGAAAGAACCATTACATTAATAAAATGGAAACATACACACAAAAATTTAATCTATAATAACTTCTTAATTATATGAAATAACATTGTATCAAAAACTCCTCCTATCTTCGAAGAAAGGGCGTGAAATGTCAGAATTTGATTTTCAAAAGTTTCTCAAAGATAATAAAATGGAATATCTATATTAATGTTCCACAACTCAAGAAATACTTTTTTAAGTACCTTTCAATCAGTATATAAAGAAATATTTTATTGTATTGTAGATTTATGTGTGCAAACTGTACAATGAACAATCGCTATTTTCTATATGTAATTTTTTACGTGGAACTCTTTTTTCCCCTTGACAATGAATATTTAATATTTTTTTTCTTGACAATGAATATTTAACATTTTTTTTCATATATGTAATAGTTTAAACATTCTTATTTAATGCTTAACTTTCAAACTATATGATATACTACGCAACAGAATCTATCAATTTAATTTTAAACGAAGATTAGTTCATGGAAAGCAAAAATAAACAATACAACAAAAAAAATTATATAGACCATTGTTCCCAGATAAATCATATTACGTATTCCATTTACCCCAAATTATAAATAACCATTTTGAATAAAAGTCATATATAATTATAAAAAGTATTACTTTGATATATGTTTTTGTCTTGAATCTATTTTGATCTAAGTATTTTCTACAAATGATGTTTTCAAGAAAGTTCATCCAAATCTTCCATCGTATTTTTAATGTGCTTTATCGTTCGTCTTTTGTTATGATTTCTGTCAGACATCCGAAAATAAACCGAAAGAGATAGATCTAACTAAATGTAAAATTACTATACTTGAGAAAAATATCGAAAAGGAATTCGCAAACTAATTCTCAAATCAATTATTTTCGAACGCGCGTATTATCAAACACTTCTTAGAAATCTGATATTTTTTCAAAGGATTTTGTTTGTAAGAACTGTACAAGCATAAAATAAACTCCATGCCCAAATTTTTTTAAAGAGAGTAATTACCTCTTACAAATATATATACAAAAACCCTTTTACTGAAAACAAAACTGGTTTATTATGCAGCTTAATACAATAAGAAAGGCAATTGAGAACTGAGCACTATAAGCTAGCAGAAACGAAACAAATGTGGAGTCAATCATGCGAAAGCCTACATTAACTATACTTGAGAACCATATCTGACTGAAGAAACAAAATTTTATTTGAATTTCAAAGCCTTAAAAGCTCTAACATAAACCATATTTATTCCTATCGCTAATTTAATGTCATGCAAGTTTTCAAAACTCTGTAGACGGCAATGTCAAAACAATCTGGGGTAGTTTTTCCCCCATGCATATCTTAAGAATAAAAACCAAAACAGTAAGACCAAGCCATTAAAAAAAAAGACATTTTCACACACACACACACATCATTATATATATATATATTCGACCTGCCTCTGTAATTTTGGGGGGATCTGTTTGTGGATAACAGTACATCTCTATAAATTATTAAAGAAATATTTGAGTTTTGACAGGAATTTTTCTTCGGTCCGTTAAAAATTTCAAAAGAAATTTTCTAGACTAAAAATAAATATATTTTTAAGAAAAACCCAATTTTGTAGTAAATTGTTGTAGGAAATAGTATAGTACACATTTTATCCGAGCTGCTTTCAAATGGACGTTTCATTATATATAATATATTCAGAGGGAAAGCAAACAAAAATATTATTCTCATGATTTTGCTAATGTACTCTGTTCTAATGTTGATAAATTCGATGGAATTTATATATTTGAAACAAAAGGGAAAATATATTCGAATTAGGTATAAAACTTTTAAAAGACAACAAAGGTATGTACAAGCGAACAAAAAAAGTTCTCACGTTAAGTAATTGTCATTCCTAAATATTATCAAGTGATTCATTTAATTTGATTTTTGATTTTAATTTACATTGTCCTCTGAAGCTACCACCAGAGCTGAAATATCATTCGATAATTTAGTTTTTAGTTATGTCTTGTGTTCAATATGAAAGTTTCACTCTTAAAACATTACTACATGACAAATCAAGTTTCGTTTTATTGAAACGGAATCAGGAAATTACTCAAAATTTAAATTAAATTTAAAAGTTTTAAATATAACTTGAAAATTTAATTAGAATTTTGGCTGACCTTCTAATAAGGATTAAGAGACGTGTAGGATAATGTTCATTTATATAACTAAAATTCAAATAATATATTTTTTAAGTTATTTAATTTTAGTTTAAAGTATCTCTCTAGAGTCATACTAAGATTTATTGATAGTTAAGTATCATGGTTGGGAACTTGTAGCCAGTGCTGTCGAGTTGCGGGTTCGATTTCTAGTGGCCCTGAAGACCTACCGTGTTGAGGGGCTGATACCAGTTAAGTCTGACGAGCGTTGAATTTCTCTCGTTGGCGCTGTGAAGAAGTTTGGAGAGGGGGTGTCAGCTCAGAAATGGAATGAGAATGATTTTTTTTTCTTTAATGGACTGCATATTGGCAACCAAGCTTTGCAGACACGGCAAGTCTCCAAATTTGATAGCTATTTCATGGTGGCACCATTTTGGCAAAGATAACGAACTCCACATGATAAAGAAAAGATCACCAAAGCACCCTGATGTCATAAATCCCGTATTTTTGAGCAAAATATGAAATTCGGGTATAATTAAATAATATTTAGGAGCTTTTGTAACTTTAAAGAAAATTTCCTAAAATAAAGTATAATATATTTTTTAAAATCTTCAGTTAGGTTCTTTTTTAATGAAATTTTTTTAAATGTGTTTTATGCAGATTTTAGTCATTAAAATAATAAATAAGCTCATACGGTCCTGGTTTTACAACATAAAAATAAGTTAAACTGTAAGTCCCCTACAAATTTTGAATGTACAATTTATTAAAATTTAAAAAAAAAAATTTTTTCTTCTTCAATGTACGAATATGCTGGAAACTTTTTTTGCTGAACTTTTGTTACTTACTTGTTTCAATGTTAAGGAAAGTTCAACAAGTTTCGACTTCTATCGCTTTTAATTGTCTTTAGAATAAAGAATATGGGAACTAGTTAAACTAAAGATCATATGGATTCACGAAGACTTACGCGGGAGGATTTATAAAATTATTAAAGTTATTTATCAGATATTAAGTATAATTTTTTATGCTATTTATGATATTTCATTACAAAAATAAGTAATAAGAAATAAAGGATTTTATTTTAACTATTGTTATTTTATAATTGTCCAAATATGAAGTTCAAATTTTGTTTCAGTGCAAAATTGATACTAATTTTCTAATGTGAAGGTAAGTAGATCGTATTTGTCACTGAAAGCCTTTAAACTAAATTTTGACTAAAGAAACCTATGATTCTAAAGCATTATCTCGCAATGATTTAAATTGTCTATCGATAAAGTAATGGAAGCTCAACAATTTGTTATTGAAGTTATTTCTGGAATTTTCTTCTTTTTTCATGTTAGAACGTTCTGATTCAAATGTCATGGGATAAAATAGCAGAATCTAGCCCATACCATCTAACCATCTTGTGTGAAATGCGTGATCTTTTCTGAACTAATATAGGGTCATTTCGAGTGTCCGTTTGTCACCATACCAAAATACGTCTGGTGTCACACACTTAACTCAATAGGGACTTGTCTATTAACAGCACTTGACTCCATCCACTCTCGATATTGAACAGCCCATTTTCTTGGGTCAGTACGGTATCTTGCTGTCAACGGAATACATACCATTTATTTTTTTAATGCTAGAAATAAATAAAAAATTATTTTATAGGTGTGGGAAATATTTAAGTTATTTTATAGGTATGCATACAGACCATCCGTATGAAGCCTATTTCGAATTGTTGGCCTTGAAACCCTTCGTCCAATTGTCAAAAGAAACTGCATTTGAATCTATTTCGCATTGGATGTTGTGTCTCGACAAGCTGTTAATAGGATATATCTGTTATTATTTATTGTGGTAGCATAGGGCCTGTCCTAGCCGACATCAAACATGCCCTGTTTCTTTGAATCGATTCCACAGTCTTACAATGACACTTCTTACCACTCTAACTAATTATTACTAAGACTTTTTTTGAGGGTGAGGAGCCTATGACTTTATGTCCATATATGGTCTCTTCATTTTATCAATGCCGTTATTAAAGGAATTTTCAGCCCTACTACAGTGGGTCGATAAAGGAGTATCAAGCTTGCTTGGGGACTTAAACACTGTGGGTCTCTCTTCAGACTGACCACCTGATAGGGATATCTGCTCATGCACCTCAGCGCCCAATGGTCGCGTAGGCTCTGGCCCTCGTGGGCTGTTGAGCCACTGAGTTTGAGTTTAAGTTTAGAGTTATTAAAGGAAATTCAAATTTTGTAGCAAAGCTTTTTTTATTATAATTAATACATTTAAAGGAATTTTTTTTTTTTACTTCAATCAAATAATTCTCTTCAGAAAGAAGTTTCGAATGAAACTTAAATAACTTGAAAATATCTGCGTAGATGTTATTTATTTTAAAAGACTACTTAATTATTTTTTATTAATATGATACATTATTTTGCTCTAGTTTTAGAGCAACCAAGTATTACATTCAAAATTGCCGTTTTTAATTTTAAATTAAATTGTTAAATTTTTAAATTAGGAGCATTTTAAAAACTTTTTTTAACAGTAAATATGCTTAAGTAAAGATTCACAAATGAATCTTAATTAAATCGTTCCATTAAACCATTTTTTAATTTCTAGCCTAGTCCCTTAATTATGAAATAGGCTTTTTAAAACAAAGCCTTTGTTAATCATGTTACCTGGAATTTTAATGACTAATGTTTTGATCCACTGCAACTCATTCTTTTTTAAAAATTTATATATAACAATCATTATAAACATCATACACTAAAACTGAGTCAAAGTTCTTTAAAAATACTCATATATTTCATTAATTATTACTCGTTACATCGTTGTGAAGTCACATTTCTTTCATAATCTTATATTTAAAAGTAAAACTTCAAGGTCAATGGCATCACGAGTGCACCTGCTGAAAAAAAGAAGAGAGATAGGTACGATCAATTAAAAATTCAAAAACGCCACCAGTTTGATTCTTCCTTGAATTCCTTTTTTTTTCTATGAGAATAGTCATTAACCAATGTCAAATAACACTGCTAAATGAAATTAAACATCGAATCTCGCCTAAGATGTTCAGTTTTTACTTTTATAAAAAAAAAGAGGCGGAAATAATGAGGGACATTGAATTTCTTTAAAAAAAAATAAGACAAACTGAAGAATTTAAAAAAATGTTTACCTATTCTTATTGTATAGCATAACCTCTTAAGTTTCAAGAAAATTACCCGGAAAGAAGACTAATGGCAGCAAATACAGCATTAAAAAAATGGAACAGAAATACAGAAAAGGAATTTAAAGCAAACAGAACGAGTTTTGTTTTCCCGTTGCAAATGTGTTCAAGCTTCTACTCATCATTGCTCTTCCATAATGAAAACAGCTAAAACTTGAAACAAAATATTTTCCAATCAATTCTGTGTATTTTTAAGGAAAGGAAGTGCTGTTGTTGGATGTCGATGAGTATAATATTTTGATTTACACGATTCGGTTCGCTTGACTTATTAATTGCGTCAGACTATTTCGAGTCATTTGGATGACTGAAATATGCTTTGCGGCTCGGGTTCAGAGAGTACAGACGCCTTCCAAATATTTTTAAAAAATATCATTGTATTATAATGAAAAAACTCGCATTCCTTACGTGAGAACACATTAAAATTTTTCAGCAGGTTTCAGAAAAAATAGTACCACCGCTTGAACAAGAACTCGTGAAAAACATTTTAATTAAAAAATTTTCACATTACTCGTATATTTTAATTAAATTTAAAAATATTTTTGTAAGTATTAAAAATGTGTGTATGAAGCTCGTTAGTGTAATTTATAAAAACGAATATCACATATATATCTTGTATAGTTATAATGTATTATAATAATTTTACTTCTCTTTATTAAACTTCATTAATCGATTTAAAAAAAATAAACAACCGTATACTCCGGTGTAACTATACTTTCAAACCGCATTTTTAAATTTTTGTATGTATTTGCCCAGTGGCACACATAGGAATTTTTCAAGGAAGGAAAGGGGGTGGTCCAGAGTCGAAAGACCATCATACCCCACTATGCCGCCAAACATATCCTTTTGATTTTGTCGATTGTCAGGCACAAAAAAAAAGTACAAATAAAATTATCGAATAAATAATAAGCGCCAATTAAAAAAATAAATTATTAATTACAAATACTTTATTAAACTTTACATACTACATACATAGGATTATAATCAATCGAAAAAATCGAAGGAAATGAGGGGGGGGGGCTGGGCTCGGGGACTCCCCTTGTGTGCGCCATTGTATTCGCCGTATTACGCGCACTTCCATTTTTACGAAGAAACCTGACATGTATGTGTGGGATCTTCTTTTGTTTTGAAAAAATTTATTTGAAGTATTATCCCGAGCTTTTCTGAAATAATTGCGTATTTCCAGAACTACAAGCCTTTAAGTTCATTAGGTAAGTTATTTCTTTTAAATAAACAGTACTTCCATTTATCTTATGTTTATGTCTTTTATTATTATTATTATTATTATTTTAAAGCTATCACTTTTATAGCCGTCGTATGTCGAGGGGCACCCGTAAATTTTAATTTTATTTTTGTGTTAAAAGTGCACGTTATACTCCGGATTAAGCAGTATTTTAATTTAATAATTTCTGAAAGATTAAATTCGTAATCAAAATGTTGTTTTTTTTTTGTTTAAAAATAGATTCTTTATGTATTAAAAATAGATTCTTATGTATTATTCTTTATGTATATTCTGATTTTAGCCACTTTATAATGAGCGTAATATTGTAATGCTCATAATAACTCTTATCAAAGAACCAAATACAAAATATATGTTAGTGGTACTAAGCCCAAATAACTTAATTACTCTGTTAACTTATTGTTTGGGAATGTTGATCCAAATTGCTTTATTTCCTTTTTTCTGGCCCGCTTGAGCTGCTTGATTGCATATTAACAATTACATTAGTTTGAATACAAATATTATGTTTCTTTTGCTCTTGAAAGTGAATTTAAAACACAAATGGAATAAATGGTGCGTGATGCCCTAATGGAATTGATCGTATCTTCGTAACCGATTGGATAATTTGAAATGGATCTAAGATGCTTATTACTCCAATGATTATTGAATAAAATTTAATATTAATTACTAATAACAAAATTTTAAGCCTTGTTCTGTGTTTTAAAATTGAAAAAAAAAATTCAAAAAATTTTGATTTTAATTTAAATTAATAAAATGTATCGGCATTTCATATAAAAAACTAATTTAGGAAAAAACATCACAAAGAATTACAATATTTTAATAAACATAAGTTTTATTCAATGAAAAGTGACTTGTATTTTATGTAAAGAACCGATGTGAAAAATAAAATGAATTGTATTGAATATATATTAATATCAAAGATCTCCCCAAACAGGCGTTTGTAAAGCTCATGTTGAAAGAAATTCCTTTACTTTTTATTACAGGATTTCAAAACTAAGGAAAGCAGATTATCTAATAATAAGGGTCATGGTCGTTAAAACAATAACAATAACCTGCCCAGGTTGTTTGAGGTATCCTAATCTCGAAGAGTGATAGTAACAACAGGAACTCTCAACAGTAAAACATCAAACCCACGCTTTCTGCTTGTTCCTGCAAAATCACAATGTTATCCATGATGAAGTCACATATAAGCTGCTAAAACATTTTCCCCGGAAGTTTTTGATTTCGCAAATCATAAAAAACCCTTTAAAATGCGAGGCATTTAATGTTTTGCTTACATGAATCCTGTTTTCATACCTTCATTTGTCACACACAGCTAGAGTATCGTGATATGTTTTGTTATTAACTATGTTAGTCATATGGGATTTTGAAAATCATATATCAAGTGCAGTCGAACTGTTATAAACGATTTTTAAAAAGTTGAGAAAAAAAATGAGATTTTTACTTGGATATATATATATTTCAGGTCCTATACTATTAGTTCACACACACACACACACATATATATATATATATATATATAACTAGTTCAAATTTCCAATCGTTAATAAAATACTTTCTATTCACCCATTCAAGTTCAAATACATATTTTAAAACTTACAGTAAATGACACTTGATGTTAATACAGTTTTTTTTAAATATTAACTCATTAGTTAAACTTAATGAATAAATAGAGTAACCACCAAAAATAATAGTCCAACACCTATATAAAAAGGAAAATCGCTCGTTGTGTCCTTGTGGCGCAAAGGATGCGCGTTGGACTTCTAATCCAAAGTTTGTGGGTTCGAATCTCACCTGGGATGACCTAATTTCTGAGAATGTGATTTATTTTTTACTATACTGTTTTATTAGAATAATTAAATTTAGTTAATGAATATGTAGTAACAAACAAACAAAAATAGTGCAACATCCTATATAGGAAGTAAACTGGAAAATTGCAAGTAAAATCGCTTTCTATTTTGTCACTTAATATTGTGAATCTGTCATATGTATATACATATTTATATTAATTGTAACTATTTAATAAAAAGGAACTAAAATAAAATTTTCCTTTGTTGACCTATGTAGGAATTGACTTAAAAACCTTTTTTATATTACTTATTTAAATTTAGAAGCGCTTTACAACTTTAGGTAGTACATACATTTTCAAACGATTAGGTATATAACAGAAAGTAATTGAAATTAAAGAACATGGAATGTGTTATAGAGTTATATATATATATATATATATCTTTTTGTTTATTTTAAAACATTAGTAATAGTTTCATTAGAATTTTTTGAATGATTTAATAAATGTTACGAATATTTGTAACGAACCTCCACTTTTGTTGGTGTATGGATTACCCGAAAGAAGAGACATTTCTAAAAATCAGCAAAATTTGTATGCTTATTATTGTTAATTAATAATAACTTTTGTTATAGCTAATGGAGAGTACTTTGTTTTAATCTTAACTAATATTTATCACACTAAAGATACTTATCTATTAAAGCAATTACTCTGATCAATTCTTTGAACTCGACCCGCAAGGCCCCTGATCCTGTTTCTTTTGGTTCATTTACATAAATTCGCAATTCCTTTACAGAAGAAGGTTTTCAAATCAAAAAATTCCCTGAAAATAGTTTCACTTAGAGCAGCGGTTCTTAAACTTTCGATCGCCGAAATCCCCCGTATGTATCAGCCTTACATTGCAGGCCCACCATTTTTGAAAAAACTCTCTCTGACTCTCAACACTTCACAATAATCCTAAGACTACCTCTGCTACTTTTACCGATTTTTTTAATGCTTCTTATTTTTTTCCTTAAAAAAAACAGTAAACGTCTAATTATATACAAAAACATTACAAATTTCAAGTAAATAAATGTAAGCAGTATATTAATTAAAATTTTTAATGAGAAAGATGCTGCATTGTAAAAACAAGTACTGTTATATCAGGTGTAATATTCGAAATCTGCAGTTTGAATTTCGGTTTAAGGCTTTCCAAACCATTTCTTCGATTTCTTGAAAATATTACGTTGTAGTAATGACTATGTAGTTACAAACAATAAAAACTGATTTTATATTATTCATCGGAAGAGACTTGTTCTAGCAGGTTTTTTTTCCACATTGAGGCAATTTAGTATTCTAATATAGGATGGCACATCTTTCAATTTTTCAAGAGGCAAAAGAGGGAAATCTTAACATTAAATGAAAAACTTCTCGAACCCCCTAGAAAGGCGCTGGAGACCCCCTTGGATCCACTAACTATAGTTTACCTAGAACCACTAACCTAGAGGATTAGAAGAACCCATAAAAAGTTGGTTTAAGTAATGATTCAATCATAAAATAGAAATAGCGCGTAAGTAGTAAGAATATAATAATTTGAATTGGAAAAAGAAAAAACGAACTGCTTATGGTACATTTAGTTTAGAAAAGCATTGCTGTGCAGAACTAACCGTAAATTATGTGATTTCTGTCCTCTATTTATCACAAAACAATATCATATTGATACAAAATTTCCCTAAAACCAAGAAACAGCGTTATGTAAAACGTTTTGTTTTGTTGGTACACCCCCAATTTAATTTTGCTACTTCAGCTTTCTTGTTTCATTTAACATAAAATTGTATTCAGTTGATGATACGCGTTTAAAAAATACTTATCTAAGCCCGAGAGTCAGGAGAGGTTAAACGTTTTGAAAAAAGATTTATTATTTTCCTCGCTACACGCCTATCTCATCTCCAACTCGAGCTTTCCTAACCGAGAAGCAATCTTTAAATTAGGTTGTTATTCTTTTCGCATTATTCGCAAATTTCCGCTTCTAATTTTCTTTTAGAGATGATGTATTTCCTAACTGCTGATCTCATCTTGCCCATGAACCCTCGGAGGAAAGGAATTTCTTACTTTGCAGCAAAATTTTCTCTTTCGATAAACAATAAAGACGTCTTCCTGTCTGGACGCCTCAAAAAACTTGTTCGCAACTCTCCAGCATTGATACTTTTTTCCTACCTTATTTCCCTCTTTTACTGACGACGTTCCTCCGTTGAAAAAAACTGATTATTATTCATCAGACTCTTTGGTAACTTAACATTCAAAAGATATTTTTCTCATGCTTCTGCTTGTGACGATGCGGTCATCAAAGCTTACCTTTGCCACCGCAGCGCATAAAAAACGGAATCTTTCCTATAGTCAAACAGTGTAAACAACCTTATACCAGCATCCGAAATGGGTGATCACATAAATGATAAAGGGAAAAAAATCTTTTTCAATATATCTGGTTTTTCCCTTTACTCTGTGCCGCGTAGTTGTCCACCTACGCATATGGGAATAAGCACCTGTTACGTAAGCATTTGATGATGCTTCATCTTCAACTAAGAAAGACAGTATTTGATGAAGAACGTAGGCAAACAAATCCCAACCTTTGTGTAGAGATGAATTTTTATGTGTTCAGTGTAACATCTATGAAACAAAGTGCGGGAGACACCTGAAAATTTGCATTCGTGCTCCTCAACGATCAGTTACCTTTCTAACGATCAGTAACTCTGATGTTACATGAGTACTTCATTTATGACGAACAGTTTTCCGTTTAAATCTCAGTGTCATTTTTTCCCTTCAAGATTGAAAGAAGTAAAAGAAACAAAATAAAATACTGTATTCCATTTGAAAAATTTATTATACGTTTTTAATTAAATTTTTTGCTCGTTGCTATAAAATATACTTCAATGCGTGTTCTTCAATTACGAATTTCAAAAATTGAAAGAACTTTTTCTTGAATAAAAAAAAGAGACTTGTATTTTATTCTTTTCTTAAACTTACCTCTGCTACACAGTGGCGCACACAAGAATTTTTCAAGGGGGAAGGTCGGAAGTTCCCCATTCTAATTCTATCATGCTCCAATACGCCGCCCAAAATATTCTTTTGATTTTGTCGATTTTCGGAAACAAAAAACAGTAAAAAATTAATTATTGAATAAATAATTAGCATTAATTAATAAAAATTAATTATTAATAACAAATACTTTATTAAATTTTACGTACTATATACATAGAATTATAATCAGTTGGAAAAAAAAATCAAGAGATATGGGGGGTTCGAACACAGGGATCCTCCCCATTTAGTGCGCCACTGCTGCTATATAATAAACAGTATAAACATATAATTATTTTCTCTTAAAACTCCATACTGTTCCAAATATCACTTAAAAAAGAAAGTTACAATTCTGGAATTTGTTTTAAAATATTTATAATTATTTTTCTGAAAAATTCAGTACATAATCTTGAAATATCTTTTTTTTTAGCTATAAATTATTTTTAGGTAGATAATTACTTCGCTTTTTCTTTGAAGTATGATATAAGATATGCGAAACTCTATCTAAAAGATATGTTTTTATATGTCTTTTTGTTTAAAATACATTGAATGATAAACTTAATGCGTTTCGATTTTTTGGCGATTTTTTAGCTTTTTGGGGTAAGTACAATTATTTTTATAACGACTTTTTCTTAAAAAATATATATATATTCATTTGCATCATTAAAATTTAATTTGTGTAGTTTATTTTGTTACATTTAATTACTAAAACAATAAAAAATTACTAAAACATTTGTTACATTAAATTTTTTGGAGACCATATGTGTGATTGCTTACATCAACATAAGTTTGCACTTACAAGAGTTCCACGAATTGGGTAATGTTTATAAGAGATTTTATTATTTATTTAAAACACAAAGAGAGAGAGATTTTAAGCTATCAGTACAATATATGTTATAATACAATTACTAATTACATGAATTTTCAAAATAAATGTATTAAAAGATAATTTTTGTTGGATTTTAATACACGAGTGATCTTTTAAATTTGATAAAATAATGAATTTTCCGTTATAACGTTTGCCTATTATTTTTTAAATATTATAAAGTAAAGATGTGTCATATATTATAAAACATTTAAGTTGCTTTTGAAATGAAAGATAGTAAAGAGGAAAGAGGGGATCCACCTTTATATTTATTTATTTTTATATTTATCACTTTTCTTCCTTTGATTTTTTTTCTCTTTGATTTAAATAATAAGAATTCTTTCCAACGTTTGATAATACAGACAGATACCACTTTCCTTTTCTTTAAAACTCAAATATAAATAAAACTATATCTAAATTTATTATAGATAATTTTAAAACAAATGATGATGATTTTACTAGAAATTATATAACACATCAATCTTCAAAATACCTCATATCTTAACTTCCTTGATTTTGAAGTTTCCCCTAATTTTCTCTCTCTCATCGGGACTTTTACCTAATAACTATCAATAAAACCTACTCTCATCAAAAGTTAACAACAGCAACAAAAAGCAATTCATATTGAAATAAAACCACCATTCAATTTTAACCACGCAAGTATTTTCTTTATTAGTTTGTTAAAAAATATTATTTGACTGAAGAGAAATTTTACAATTGAAAACATCATTTTTTTTTTTAATATTTCATGAATGAGAGAGTCTTAAGAAGGGTGTTGTTTTTTTTTCAAATAAAATTTATTCAAATGAGATCGGATTACATGGTGTCAGATTTTCCTGCAACGCTATTTTCAGCAAAGAAGTCAAATGACACGTGCCACTCTTCGCGGTGGTGATTAGGTATGAAAACTTCAAAGAAGTCTCGTTCTTGTGGCCTCTTATGTCTTTCCTCGTAGTTTTTTTCTCTTTTCATTCAATTTAAATTTCTAAGAGAAGTTTAGTTTTATCCAACCGCCACAGCTCACTGCATCTCAAAGAATATCTTTAAGAAAATTTATTTAAACTTTGTTGAATCTTGGGATTTTGACCTTCCACGAATCATATGGTTCAAGTAGTCAACAGATGTGGAAGAAAAATATTTTATATTTCTCTTCTTGAGATTCAAGATAGTAGTTTGTTTACTTCGTATGTTTTAGAAGTAATATTTTGGCAATTGGTGATGGACCTCACACTTTTGTGAACCATGAGCTGATTCGCCAATCTCCAAACTTCCACATCCTCTCAAAGTGAGGACTTTTAGGTTTAACAGACTTTATGTGCATCATCCCCACTACACGATAAGTTTTAAATAACATCAGGACTCTAACCCACGACTAGATTGAAACAACGTAAGCCATGAATTCGTGACCATGACTGCCGCAGTCGCGTTTATCGAGCAATTTTGAGTGTTTACTAATGTCGAACTTTGAAGCTACATTAGAGAGTTGGGCGATGACCTCGTAATTTGTTGCATTCCTTGATGTTCATATTACATACTCAATAGCAGAACTATGCTTCCTTAAGAATTCGGCTTTCAAATTAAAAACGTTTTTAATTTGAAAAAAATGTAAAGCAGTTCTTGAAACATGTAAGATTTACAATCATTTTTACCCTCTCGATGTTCCCTATAGATCAGTAGCGCACACAGAAATTTTTCAAGGAGG
>BMAV01013183.1:440192-458629 GCA_019973955.1 Trichonephila inaurata madagascariensis
TACTCAACCAATTTTCCGGAGTACATTCGCGATTGATATTAGATATTAGATGAAATATGGAGGAGGCGAGTTTTCATCTATGAATTGAGAAAACAGGTTTTTCTCCATCGTTTTTTAAAATTAAAACAAAGTATCTTTCTTCGTCTCTCTAACAACGTACCGAAAATTCTCTAATTATCTACAGGCTACAAACTTGATATCATCAGAAAAATAGTGTTAGAACTCTAAATAATTTAGAAAAAATGATAATAAGAAGTCAATGAATTACGTGGAATTAAAAAAGTTGTTATATCTAGGAAGAGAGAAGGATTAAAGAAACAAGGGCACTCACATTCATAATTACAGCGAACACTATTTGGAAAGTATGTGTTGCGATTGTTCTAACAATGTATGAATTAGTTTAATTTTTTAAATACTTTTTTTAACCTTTGATACTTAGTTAATTCTTGGTACCCTTCAGATATTATTTATACATTTGAAAAATTTGGTCAACATAATAATGAGGTAGTATTTTCGTTTACTGCCCTATTGATAGTGTTTCGTTTTAGTATTTACTGCATAAACGTTAGATTCTATTTTTCTAATGCCACACACATGCAGGTCAATGTCACATCAATAGTTTTTTTAATGATGGCAACATTTACAAAAATACATAAATAAATACATAACAAGAGCTGAAAATAGTAAACAATATAGTAACAAATTAAATCTTGGAAAAATTATGCATCAAGAAAAAATTGTTTTAGATAAACTGGAATTAATAAATCGTAGAAAAATACAGCTTACAACTAATATAATATTTAATAGTACTAGTTTCTTCCTTTTATTTAGTCTTTGCTTTTTTTTATTTTGTATTTTTTGAAAATTCATTTTAAGATTTAACTAGTGAAATTCGGTTTTGTAAGTTGGTCGTTTTATTAAGAAGTTAGATTCATTTTTTTCAAAGTCGGTCTCTGCAATTTTTTAGTAAGACATTTTACAGTACTTTTCCTTATTTAAATTTTAAGCAAAATAAAAAAAAAATTTCTGTGTATGTTTCTATTAAAATTTATCAGAGTTTCTAAACATTATTTGGTATAAAATTATTGCAGACATACTTCGCATAAAAATGGATGATTCAAATAAAAAAAATATTACTAGAATAACATGTCACGTAACACAATGCATTTATATGAAGATAAAAAGTAATGCAAGGACTTTCGACTTTTTTTTAATTTGCTACATTTTAAAAAAGAAATTTTTAAAAAATTGCTCAATTTTTTTTCAAAATCATATGTTAAAATAAATAATATTTTTAAAATATTACTTGTTTTCTGTTATTTTCAACTCTTAAAACTTAAAAATTTAAATTTTCTTTCAGATGTTTTATATTTGAGAGATATAGAACTCTTGATTAAAATTTTTACTCTTTAAAATATTTTAATTAACATTTTTGAACTTTTAATTGCACAACTTCATTAATTGAGATTTGATATGCGTTAAATTCCGTTAAATCAAAAAAAAAAAAAAAAATTGCATCATCTTCCTTAAAAATAATAAAACTCATTTTAAATAAAATATAAAGGCTTGTTTTCTCTAAAAGTATAGCGAAGAGTTTTTTGGTAATTGATCATTGTAAGTTTATAGAGTGAACAATATATATAAACAAAACTTAATGTCTCCTTCTGACTAAACAAGTTTTTTTTTATTAAAAAAAAATTGTGAGCCTTTATATTGAACTTCAGGTAGTTTTTGACACCGAAAAACATATTATAGACAGCGTAGAAAGAATGGAACTGATTTTATAATCAATAACTAATTTAGACTTTGATGTGAGTAAAACATATGAAGCATTGTTATATTTTTTGGAAAGTATAAACTTTTTCATGCGTTTTGATAAATAACAGGATATCATAAAGATATTTGATATAATATTTAGTATAATCAAAAATGTTTCATCTTTTGAAGATAAAATTTGTTTACGAATTGTTAAAGGCGCAAAATAATTCTTCGTTTTAGGAAGAGAAGATAAATTATAAAGAAATAAAGCTTTCAAATATTTTTTTGCTTAAAAAAACAAAACAAAATGTAAATGGTTTCCATCCTTTCAAATATGTTTTAATAATCATAAAAATATTTGGGAAAAATGTTATTACTATTTTATACCTGCAGATATGTATTGAACACGTGCCTTTTTTAATTGCTTTTTCGATTTTGTGAAATTAAATCGTATAAGCTCTGAAATTTCTCTACTCCGTTTTCATTGTACAGTAGATGGATATGGATGTATAATAAGTCGTTCATAATTCAAAATGATGCTTAGATAATATTATTTCAAAATCTATATGAACTCATCTTAGGTCAGCTCGAAAAAATACTATTAGGAAGAAAATTGTGTATGCATGCGAATCTGACAGCACGTACGAGTATGTTTATAAAAAATTCTAGAAGTGTTTGTATAAAATTCTTAAGAAAACGCGATCGTTAGTTTTATATATTTTGCTTTTAACAAATAATTAACGGATTTAATACAATAAAGTTTTACTGCCGCAATTGTCATCACTTTCGTTTAAAACTGAAAATTACGACACAGTCCTGGTGATTTCTTTATTTTTTCAGTGAAAATATTCAAAAGTACAGTTATGTCCAAAATTATTGGACCACCAAACATTTCATCCTTTCATAACAGAAGCAACATTAATGAGACTTTCAAAGAAAATGCATGAAATGAAATAATTTTGTAACCTCTGATTTAGCTTTAAAAGAAATCAATTGAACACCTTTTCCTTGACAAACGTTTTTCAGAACACGGTGGTACATAAATACAAGACAACTTTTTTTAAATAATGCAGAAGATTTTTTTGTTGTTGTTATTTATTAGATTTGGAACTTTATTATAATTGAACATAATTGAAAAGATTGCAAAGAAAGAAAGAAGAAAGAATGCAATTAGAAATGAATTTAACTTTTTGGATTATTAGTAAATTGCCTCTTGGAAGCCTTGAGTTTATATTTAGATTTTATGATAGCTGTGAGAGAGAGAGAGAGATTTGCAACTACCATTAAAATCTCCATAATATTTAGTTGAATCATGTTTCTAACAAACTATTTGTAATGATTTCACACAGCTCTGGGATAAACTATTTATTTCTCATTAATAAAATCATCAAAAAAATAAAATTAGAATATTCTTTCACAATTCAATAGCAAAACGGTCCACAGATTTCGAGTCTCTTTCGCTGCAATGTCTCATCTCTCTCGCATAAAATAATGGTGTAAATTCACCCACTAGAGAAAAGTCCTATACATAGGATACGTAAAAAGGGTTCACTCTCGGTAATTCCACACCGAGTCTGAGTGAGTTCGCTGGCTCCAAATTCGCCGTGCTCTTCCGCACTCTCTACCGTTCCAAAATCCGCCGTACTTCGCGGATCCAGTATCGCTTTCTTTCGTTGATCGGGACTCAGACCGTTCCCGGATCTCCCCAGTTCGGAGACCGCCGTACTTCGCGGGCTCGCTATCGCTTTCTCTCTCGCTGAAAGGGAGATCCCTCAATATCCAGTCTCCCTTCCGGACTCTCCCGCTCTCCTTATATCCTCTCTAACTCTCCTAATAATCTTTCTGTGATCTCTTGTTCTTTTTCCGCCCCTGTCGGTCTCGGCTCCCTTGATCTCTTATTCTTCTGCCCCCCCAGTCGGTCTCGGCTTCCTTGATCCCTTGTCACCCCTGTCGGTCTCGGCTTCCTTGATCTCTTGTTCAGCCCATCTGATCTCTTGCCCAATGGGCGCCGATGGCTAGGTGCACATTGTAAGTTTTCAGACGCGCTGTCGTCACCGAATCGTGGGAAAACAAAAGCACAATGTTATGGCATCTCTTTTTGACAGTTTGGACAGCCTGGGAAAAAGGGTCCGAAACTTTGACCACCCAGTTACGAAATTCTTTCCCAGCAATTAGGGAAATGTCTGGAATTTTCCCAACGTCTGTAGGCAAGGGGCAAGGGGTCTGTTAGCAATTAGGGGGAAGACACACATATTACTAAGTCACATATTACTAAGTATACGTGTACTTTTTTATTTTTCCTCTCAGGCTGAGATTCGTAAGAATAGTAGATGAAATTTAAAAAAGTACTGATTATTTCTATGTATGTTTTCTAATGTGATCCTTGTTGAAACATTTACTCAGGACGTTTTAAAGCACGTGCCAAATGGGCCCATGCTTTTGAGAGAGGAAAGGGCTCAACTCAGCCTCAATAAAATCATGATCCGAATAATTTTAATTGTTAAATGTTATTTCAGGATATATTCTCTGAAAACCTGGGAATTCTGAACTATATGCCGACAACATAGGTAAGATTGCCTTATTATATCATGTCCGTCGTTCGAGTTTAGACCTAGGGGCTTGCCACAGTGCTTCTCAAAGTGCTTGAATATTGGCGACCCAATATTCAATCACAGTTTTCATCGCGACCCCTCCATACAATAACAGTGTATTGTGAATTAAATAATACTATACTTCGACGCTAAAACTACAATACGATTTTAACCTCTTAAGTTCCACCGGCGTATATAAACGTCTCACTCAGTCAAAGCATTAATTTCTGCGGACGTATATATACGTCTTTCCGAAATACGATCTTTTATCTGCACTGCTATCCATATTATTATTCGAAAGCTTTAGAATGCAATAAAAGGACCTTGACAATGTTTGTGAAGGATTTACTTATTTCAGATTATTTGCTCTTCTTTATTCTTCACCCACCCAATACACCACATACGCACTCCTACGTGGAAAACGAATCTCGTAAATTTTAATTGGCAATTAAAGGATTAATTATAAGCCGTAAAAATTATAAAAATAAGTGTTAAATTTTATATATAATTTTATATATGACAATCCCATGAGGTTACTGGCAATTATTAAACTTGTTCATAACTTAGTATTGTTATATTAATTATAAAATACATTGTGTAACACTGATACATTTATAGGTGTAATATATCAGTGTAAATGTGTATTTTATTATGTCTGAATATATTTTGTTTGCTTACTTTCAGTAAATTTATAATTTTTTAAATAATCTTGTTTTTGACTTTTCAATATGCTCGCGGCCCCCTCGTAGAGTCGTCACGCCCCCAAGGGGGGCACGTCCCACAGTTTGAGAAAACTGGCTTACCACCATCCACAATTATCACTTATTTAGTCGAAAAGGGGCAGTAGATAGAGTCGGTTTATATAGAGATTTGTGAGAGAGTGACGCATATTTAATTATTACGGGATACCGTTTGTACGAATACTTGACAACGTGTGCTAAATGCACTTAAAAGGGTCGCAGGCCAGCCTACTTTTGAATAGAGGTTTATCAAGAAATCTTAAGACATCGCTGCATTTACTTAAAGACTGATCATAGAGAATCCTTAATTTCTTATAGAAATTAATAGTTCTGTAAAATTTTACTTACGTCAAAATCAATCATTTTTATCAAAGTATTTCTAATACATAGAAGATCACGTACTCCATTATGTAACGAAGTTCCCATTAAAAAAAATACAGGGTGTGGCAAAAAAACCCCGGACAAACAACTTTTTATATAACTTTACAAAAAATTAAGAAATCAACAAAATATAACAAATAATAATAAGAGTACACTCGTACTAATAAATAAATTTAATTGGTTTCAAAGTGACCACCGTTTGCAGCAATGCAGAAATTTTCAAAAGTGGGCCTCAAGTCTTTTGCCTTTAATCTATTCCATTCTAGCAGAAGCGATTGCTTTAGAGAGTTCAAAGTTTTGTACGATTTAGTGCAGGCCCTGGACTCCAAAATGGATCATACACTATAATCTATGGGATTGAGATCCGGCGTGAAGGGCGGTCATTCTTCAGATGATATAATGTCTGGAAAATTCGCCTTGCATTACTCTTGTATCTTTTTAGCCTTGTCAGCTGGTGCAAAGTCTTGTTGAAACGTCCAATTTGCATTTTCAAAATGCTTTTGGTCCCATGGAAGTACAACAGCTTCAAGAATGCCCATCTGGTACACTTTTTGATTGATTTTAACGCCCCTTCTACAAAAACCAAAGGTGTTTTGCACTTGCGCAAATTCCACCCCAGACCATGTCCGACTTTGGATATTGTCAATGCTCAACAATTTCCGAGGTGCTTGGAGCGTCCACAGACCAGATTCTATCGTTTTGGGAGTTATGAACTTGTTGAACCGTAAAGCGCTTCTCATCAGTGAAAAGGAATCTCTCCCAGCGCTAACTTGCGAACCGATTCAAAAGTTTTCGGCATCTTCGGAGCCGTACGAGTTTATTTTTTTCAGTGAGAAGCTGAACTTTTCGCAACTTGTAAGGCTTCAGTCCAAGCTCCGCTTTTGCTATTCACCTCACAAATCTGTCACTTATTCCCATGTTACGAGCGATCTGTCTCATTGAAACCCTCGGATTTCTCTGGACTTGCTTTTCGATGGCCTTACGATTCCTTTAAGTGTTTACAGTAGATTTTCGCCCACTTCCTGGACGTCAACCATCATTGCCAAGCTCTTCGAAACAAGCTCTGTTTTCCTAGGTACAAGCAAACGAACTCTTCCCTTGCTAAAACAACTCTAAAATATAGCAGACCTTTTGCTCGACTTATTCAAAAACACATAAATCAAAGAGTACAAACTAAGAAATATATTAAAGTATATTTTATTATTAAAGTGGTAGATAAAGAAACATGAAAACACAATTAAGCTATTCTAGGGACAAGAAATTTGTCCGAGTTTTTTTGCCGCACCCTGTATAATGAATTTTAAAGTCATCAGCAATCAGTCATAATTTAGATCATAATGCTACTCCTTCCTAATTTATCGTATTATCTAGCATTAAGATACTAACAGGCTATCCAGAATGCTTTGAATAAATTCTTCAAAATGCGTCTTTTGCATGAGATACGATAATAAATGCTATTAGCTAGTGCCGAAATTTGTATTTTGGATGGATTATAATGTGGTCTTCTAAATAAATATGATTTGCTTGACACTTTTAAAAGCATAAAATAATGTTTTTTTTTCCTATGATTATCGAATATAACCCTTTCGAGACCCGTGAACGCCTAGTTTTTGACATATTTATTTGTATCCCAACTCCATTTGAGGGGAATAGGTCTATTTTAAATTGCCATTACATAAATCCTACTGATAAGCACACCTTAAACTCCTACAGATTGGTCACAATAAAATCTTCATGACTAAACACTTTCGTTTCATGAAGTTTCACAGGACTTAAAACTGTTTTACGCTTGCTAATCTTTAAAAAATGAATCTGTCGGGTGGCCGGGAATCCTCGCGCTGAATCATCATACGTCTCCCACGTTGCGTTACATAGCCCAAGGTGACAAGTCAGTTTTTTTCCCCCTTTAATGAAATAGGCAGATCAGTCAAAAAGTCAAAGTCAGGTTCCCCTACTCTTTGAGAGACGGCCCCCTGTAGGTCTATGAGGTCTTTGACCCGCCCGAGTAATCATTAGCTCCTCTCGGTGACATTAAATCGAGACTGTTAGGAATGCCTTAAAGATAAAGAAGTGATGGTAATCTAGGAAAAATTAATTTACGCAGCAGGCAATAATGGCTCGGAAGCACTTTAATCGGCATGGGAAAGGTGAGAAAATTTAAATGTGAACGGTTTCGATCACTGAGATTTAATAGCTTCCGTTTTCATTTATTGGATCAGATCACCTTTTTTCTTTCTTTTCGGTGTTATTTATTTCGTGTCAAAGATGCAAATATTTTTTGCATCTTTCTTTTTCCTACATTTCATATCTTATTGAGGGAAACTAAGGAGGTAAATGCATGTTTAGGAACTATAACTTCAGCTAAAAGAATTAGGTTTGCGAATAGAGCATTTTTTTTTTTCAAAATTATTTTGAAACTGATTGTTCATGATAAGACTATTCTCAAAAATAACAACAATGGCAAAGTTCATATTAATTTCTTTCAACAAACGTGGTTTTTTTTATAAAGAAATTGGCGCTTATCTTTTTACTATAAATACGGGATATACGGTTATTTTATTTAAATTAAAATTAATTTTTGCTTATTTGAAGTAAAGGGTTATCTAGCATCTAAGAAATACCCAAGATTCACTTTGTAACAATAGGTTCTGTCAGCGAGATCTACTCTCTCTAGCTCGGGTTTTTTTTTCCCGTCCAGAGAAATTTGCACTTTGAGTTACAAATAGTCAGTGAGATAAGTAATAGGAATTTTTTATGTAAACTATATAACCCCATTAGTGAGTTCCTAAATTATAACCGATTAGCTATTAGAAGATATAGGAGGATTTCTCTTTGACGTGTTTCAGAGATTGCATTTCATATTAGATAAGTATCTATTATTTCTTACTATTTAGTTTGTCTTGTCCGCACATCGCATAATCAGGTCTAACGTTTAAATGAATAAAAGTTAACTATTGCAAATATATCCTTTTGTAATCACTTCGCATTCAATTTAATGACTTCTTGCTGCGTTCGAATCCTTCCTAGGTCGTGGTACCTTAGTGGTCAAGGTAACGGATTCGTGGATGGCGTGTCTCTCATGAGTTTGAGCCTAGTACCACTAAAGACCCGCCATGTAAGGAAGCAATGCACGTTAAATCTGTCTGGGCTCAAACGTCCTCCCTTGGTGTGGTGTGGAAGTTAGGAGAGGGGGCAGCTCAGGTGTCGTCCTCGTCACTTGATAATAGTTAAAAAGTACGCAAAAGCCCTCGAGTAGCTGAATAGTGCGACGTGAAAATTCACTTCCCACTAGTATCATTTTAATGAGCGTGAGCTTCAGCTCCACCAATATGAGGAGTTGCCGCGATAACTGTGGCAGTAAAGTAATTTAGTATAACGAAATGTTTTTTAGCTATTAATAACATTCCTAGTTAGAACAAAAGAGAAAATTTAAGAAACAGAATTGTGCAGCTCTTGAGGAAAACTAACAAGAAGTTTATAAAATTAAATTTAAATATCTAAAATGGAGATCTGTATAAATTCTGTGCTTGCTGAAATCACAATCAACAAAATCAAGGATTACAGACGTAACAAGTCATATCCTTAATGGTTTGCAATATACAGTCTGATAAAAAAAAGCTAAATAATTGGTTTTTCCATCCAACCCAAAACGGTTGTGTTGGAGAATCTGATTGAGGTTCATTTAAATGTAGTTAATGCATGTTTCATTCTCTAAATAATGCTTCATGAAAAACATTATGCACAATCATACATTTCTTAAATATCGTAAAAATACTCAATGGAAGTTTATATTACTCTCGATCACTAAGCCTGAGTTTTTTTTAAACAAATTTTAGACATTCGAAAGATTCATTTTCATAAATAATATATTTAATTAAAAATTTCTTAAAATTTGAAATACTTCACTTCATATTCAACCCATTTAAGCTATCATTTATAATTATATGCATAAAGCAAAATAAATTTTCAAAGTTAATATTCATTTGATTTTATACTTCATTTTACATTTAATTAATTTGTTTTAAATTAGGATTATAATGGGTTCAAAATTATAACCATTCTAAATACAGCATAGCTTCCGTATTAAATATTATGTTGCATCATATTTTTAAAAGTGTTCTGCCATGATATTTCAGTGACTATTGACGAGTGGTTCGTCATGTAAGATAGGTTAAGTCAAGTCCCGATTTTATATTTGCCTAATATTGGAAAGGCTTAACCATTTGAGTTCCATGCAACACAATCGCACTGTTGAGATTTTATGTAGAGAAAACCCAGTCCATTTCGAACATTAAGGACAACTGACGGTACGTTACCGATTGTTGAAGTCGCCCACTCAGATTTATACTGAAGCAAGTACATTACACAGTTCCTTTTAATGTAAGTAGTACATTTTACAATAGGCTAAGCAAACTTAAGGTCCGATTGGGCTTCATTGGTGTAAAATGAACTAAGCGCTATCGCGCCGCTTGGCACATTTCTCGACATAAAAAATAAATCAAGTGCTATCGTGCTGCTTGGGTCTTTTCGTACTCATTCTCAGAAAACGCGGTTGCGCTGTTTGGGATTTTTCTACAGTGTTTTTTTCAATATCCCCTGGAACTCAAATGGTTAAACTTCACGTCATAGTCACATGATAGTGAAAGCCACGTGATTCTACCCAATCTATTCAAAAACTCATGTGACGTCATAGTCACACGATAAAAACTATCTTGTGTTTCCAACTAATCAGTTCACGCGCTCCGGTGTTGCCAAGTTTTGCTCTTTGCAGAAACTTTCTCTTAAAAAGTACATATGTATACAAAATGCATTTTATTTAAAAGTATAAAAATAAAATACGACTTTTTTTTTTAATTTAAAAAAATCTTTTTGAGGAAATTTTTCCTTAACATTTAAACATCTTTACTCAAATATGAAATTTAAAATTTTATCCGAGTTTTACAAATAGAACAAGTACAATTAGTTTAATGTTTGTTTTGAATTCAATGGAAAACACGTGTTTGTTTTTATCATGTGACTTCATGAATCAAGCCCATTTAGATCTTCAATGCCTTCATAATAGGTATGAAAAAATAGAATTGGTAAACGGTTCTTCAAGTGATGCCGTCGCTTTTTAATTATTATGTGCGCGGCGCGAGGTTCATTACCAATAGTTTTTGTGGAATTTTAAAGTGACATTCATTTAGAAACCAATAGGATTGGATAATTATATGTAATTTTCAAATCATTCTAATTCTAGTATTTATTGCGGGAAGTAAACTTTCTCTTTGAGAAAGTGAATTTATCAGCGAAGAACAAGTTATTTTTTATCGTAATTGAAATAATAAAAAAAAATTATATTTTTCAACGCATTTTCAAAATTGATCAATGCATTTCACTTCCATATCTTCTGATTTGTTTCTTATTCGGAATTAAACTGTTCACAATATTAAAAGTTAAATATTTATAATCATATTTTTTTTTAAAAAAAAAAACCAATATCGTTATGCAATATGTCCCCACTCAAATTATTTTCTTGAATTGAAAATTTGTAAACATATTATAATTTTTTTATTGTTTTAGATCATAATTAATATTTTTCTCCCCCCACTACTATACTCCTCTTACATTCATAAATTTAAATGATAAGAATATTTCATCAAAATCGGAATAAAACATGCACACAGTTTCCTGCACTCTTTTTACAGACCAAACAACAACAAAAGGGGAGGGTTGCTTGACCAAACAACTTTTTAGTCGCCCTTTGTGTTTCCTCTGAAGGCCTTGAATGAAAAAGAAATCTTAACGGCACTTGCATAACTGGAAGTAGAATTATATACCAAAACTTTTTTTTTGGTATTTACTTGGACATACTCCTATGGTCTGATTTGCTTGGAGCAAAAAACAAATAATAAAACGAGGTAAGTTGTTGTGTCTATTATTTATGACGAGGGTGTCTCAAAATACTCAATGCTCCTTTTAATTTGTTTATCTCTTTCAACTCTTTCAAAAATTTTCTTAACATTACGGACAGTTCATTTGCCCTGAGATGAATGAAAATAATAATTAGTAGTCCTTTGTGCTTGAAATGCCCTTCGCTGAAATGAAAATACTTTAAAAAATCCACACTTAAGGAATACAATCAATACCTAAACATTATTTGTTAAAAGAAAAAAAATGTCTTAAAAAGACGCTCTTGATATAACCTAATATAATGAGCATTTAGTACAACATGAATCTCAAGTTCAGCAATACCCCGAACCCTTACATGTATATATATATATATATAGGTTACATAGCTTACGTTCTTATCTTAGGTTCTATAGCTATCTGTATTTATATTTATGTGGTTTATATATATATATATATATATATACCGTAAAATCCGGCGTATAACGCGCACCTATACTTTCAAGCTAAATTTTTTAATTTTTAGGTATATTCGCCGTATAACGCGCACCTCTTTTTAACGAAGAAATCTGAAATATTAATATACATTGTTTTTATGTTTTGAAGTAATTTATTCAAGGTATTAACCCAGAATTTTGAAAAAATAGTATACTTTTAGAACTACAACTGTTCTTGTTCATAAGGCAAGTTGTTTCTTTTAAATAAACAGTGTATCGATACATCTAGAAGTAAACTTTTTTTTTATGTCCATCCTTTTTGTTATTTTTAAAGCTATCGTTTTTATACCCGGCGTATAACGCGCACCCTTAATTTTCGATCTTATTTTTTGTGTTCAAAGTGCGCGTTATACGCCGGATTTTACGGTATATATAAAATAAAAGTGAAGAAGTACTAAAACCTACAGTGCTAAAGCAGGAAGAAATTGGAATTCACCAGACACAACAAATGTAGATACAAAAAAGTCTTTGGACTAAACTGGAGACCTATTATGATTTCTAAAGCTGTCGCTGAATTAGGCTAGCGAATATATATATATATACGCGGTAGAGAGAGAGAGAGAGAGATGGGATTGAGTGTGTGATAACCGCTTAAGTTGGGATATAATTTCGCATATAAATACACATAAATTATTTTTTAGTTTGGCCAGAGACGAAAGAAAATAACAATGTAAAAAAAAATGCTTGATAAAATCTCATATAGCACAAATACAAAATCGCAAACCGAAGTTATTTAGATATAGAATGATGGTTGAATTTTCACAGCGTCGAAAAAGTTTTTTCTTTACTTTTTATAACTGTTCTGACCGTCAATTCCGTTGGATTTAACTTCTTTGCTTATTCACACAAATTTATATTTTTGCATCGAAGTCTTTAATAATGTTAAGTTTATATTCCAAATTTTTCTTATCTTGTTTGGTGCAAAAGAATCATCTCTAATTCGTTTGTATGACAATAGCCATCTTTGAAATCTGAGTAGATATAAAATTACAAGAAACATGATATAACAATTGTAACATGTAATAACAAATACAGACTCCGTAGGTAAGAAATAAAAAGCACAAAATGAATCATTACGGCTAAACGTTGATTCTATGCTATGCGTCCGAGCATGTACATTTGCTAAACAAGAAGTTAGGAGTGAGTAATCGAGTTGTGCAGCGCTCAAATAAACGACGAATCGACGAGATTTGAAAATCGCTTAACTCAGGGTTTGCGATTTTGCAGTTGCGTAAGTCGAGGTATTACTACACATATATTCAGACTGCTGGCATTTTTTCTCATTTTTCATCCGTATACAATGAAATTAAGAGACACGTTTTTCTTTTGTTTTCTAATTGAAACTTAATTTTTTTCATAAATATTTTTTAATAAAATATTAAATAAAAAACATACTAATAGAAACATATTAAAAAATAGAACATATTAATTAAAGCATATTAAATAAATTCACATATTATTTTTTTATTATAATAAGAATTTGAGCTAAAACGCTTAGTCTGCAAATTCATCAAAAAACTCCGATAATGCAACTCTTTCTCCTTTCCACAACAAAAAATAGTCTGATATTTAGAGACATTTAAACGAGATTACAAGCAAATTTATTTTTGGAAATTATCCCCGAAATATTTTCAAAATATACTCACAGATATTAAAATTGGTTGAAATAAATAACCTTGAATAAGGAGTTAAACATGTAAACAACATACTAGGTGAGGTAAACAACATATTTTCAGGAATGAACGGAGAATTGAAATGCTCAAAGTGACGTCCTTTTCAAAAAAGGCTAAAGATTTTACTCAAAATTCATTTGTGTTTCAATGGTGATCTCAGCACCTATTATTTGTATTTTACATCTTGAATGTTGCTGAACAGTTAATCTTTTTAGATTTGCGTGAAATCTTCCAGAAAATGTTTACTTGTTATTAATAGTTTGGTTCAATCAGATAAAGATAGATTAATTTTAGAAGAGTGTATTTTAATTATTTTTTAAGAAATGTTACTTAAAATGTATAACAAAAATAAAATTTGAAATATTTTAAAATTTTTTTAAATAAGCATGAACTGAAAAATTGACATTCTGCTGTAATGTAGTAGATAAAAATAATAAAAAGCAAAAAAGCCCAATCAAAGTTTTAGATTTTATTTTTTGAATATTTATTAATCGTAATCGGAATTTTATTAATATTGATGGGATGTCAATGCTTTCTGAATCCACTTGGCGATTCAACTTGCATAATATTTACTTACTTTATTTTATTACTAGCTTTTATTAAATTCTTAGCTATCGAAAACTGTTTTACATGTATATATTTGCTTAAAGTATATATGAAGAATGAGTTTTCGATATCATTTTGAATTCCTACAAAATTACTGTAATTAAGAAGATAAGAGATACCACTGTGCAAAATAATTTTTATTTGTATTCTTATTAAAAATACAGAAAAAGTTTTTAAAAATATTACTTTTACTGTACATGCTAAATAACTGTTATAAATATTCACATTATATATATATAAACTGTAAATATTAAAACTATATCATTTTTTTAATTACTATGTATACAAGATTGCATTTTTTAAATTACTGTTTCTTGGATTTAAAAGTTGTAAGATTATTATTAAAAGTTTCTTTAACTGGTAAATATTAACTCTTTCCAAAAAACGAAACTCTTAATTATATACAAACTTCTCTGCCTACTTAAAAATTCCATTTTTTTTATAAAAAAGAAGAACAAAATTCTCTGACATGTCTTATAATGTCAACAATTTAGCATTCAATCAGAATATTATTTCAATCTGGTTGAATGTTAAATATATATTGCATATTTTTGTCATATATGTACAAAAAATAAAATAAACTTATCTAGTCGCTATCTGCATTTGTAGTGAAGACACTTCAATAATATAAACTGATTATAATCTAATTTCCATCCTTATATTACAGGAATACCTCCTGAATAGTTACTGATAAAACATATAATGATTCTACAATGATAAATTACTGTAATTACAGCAACCCAACATCATTTTATCTGTCTTCGAAAGTATAATTATTCATCTCCCTTCCTCGAGGAAATGCCTTCCACCGTTCACTTTAATTTCATACATAAAATTTGAATCCGATGCGCCAATTTGCGCGTTTCCATATTCAGATCTAATCACCTGATCAGGTGTCGATATTTCTTCGCGCATAGTTTGATGAGTTGATCGATTTCGCCACTTTTTGTTTCTCGGTTAATCGTTTAGAAATGACACATAATTCCCTTGGTGTCATCAGAAACATACGGCGAACTTGGAAAACGCAGGTCGCACGTGGGGAAATTCGTTGTGAAAGTTTTTTGGAGACCAGTTATTGTGTGGCAGCGGGGGAAAAAAACAAAAATAAAAAGGTATTTAGTGACGTCATGATGTGAAGTCACATTGCCGGAATACACCGAGGATGATCTCACGAATTAAAATGATTTCGTAGTTTTTACGATGATGGCCGATCAATGGATAAGGTCGAGCTGGTGATAAGAGATTTTGAGGTCATCATCGTGAATGAATCCTATTGACATCGTGAAAGTATACATTGTGTCGTAAATTTAAAAGCTAACGTGTTTTCTCGTGCGCTTTTGAATAATTTTTTTGTGGTTAGATTAGACTGAAGTATTTTGTTAGTAATGTCGAGATGTTTTCTTAGCATACGTTTTGCCATTCATGTATGTGAATATCTATTAAGAAAGTTTCTAAGACATTATTAGGAAATGTTTTCTTCTTTGAATTTCTTTTTGAAACTTAAATTGAATACAAATGAAATCTCTCTGAAAATATCTCAACTTGTCATGTCTAGGCTTCGGAATATGTGTGCCATATGATGATGTAAGACCACTGAATAGAACAATACCAATAAATATAGTTAACGACTCAAAGTACTTTTGATGTGATTGTGAAGTTCGAAGAATAAAGCCACTGTCGTCTTCATTTTAAATATAGTGTAGGATCATCAATTACAGACTGTTATTTAAAGAAGTACCGCTATTATTTCTGGCTATAAATTTCAAAGTACCGTTAAGTGAAGTGGATAACAACTACTATTTTTTTCTCTTTACTTCCTAAAGCTGCTTTTCTAGCTCGTGAAACTCAGAAAATGCATTTTTAGAGTAAGACTTTTAGTATACGCATTGATAAAAGAACATTTACGAAATAAATATTAATCTTCACACAATAAGTCCAGTTATAATTAAAGAGAAAGATTTTAATTCTTTCGTATGTAGATCCACCAGCTTCTAAATTGATTTTTTACTAAATAAACTTCGAAGTCCTATATAAACACGCACATATATTTATATAGTATAAAATCTTCTTTTATAAATTATGTAGCTATTTTTTGAAAAAAGACCTCACTAGATACGGATTATTGAGACAACGTACTTGTAAACTAACAGTTCCATTAAGATTCATGCGTGCAAAATAAAATATATATTTTTTAATAAGCTTAAAATTCATTCTAATGATAGAAGTTGCTGTTAAGAACCAAAATATGTTAAGAAATAGAAATGTTTTGAATTCCAACTTGTACCAAATTAAGTTTTTTTTAAAACCAACAAAAAATCTTAAATGTGTCGTGAAAGAGAATCTTCGAGCTTTTAATAATTGTATTTGTATAAAAGATAAATATATCATACTTTAATGTTTTTAAATATTTTGTAACTTTCACTATTTAAATTACAAAGTTTAACAATAGTTTGGAAAGTTCATCACTGACAATTAATTCTATGGGAAACAAGGCAGATAAATTGTTCATGGGAATTTTTCTAACTCTTCAACAACGATTAAAAAAAAACCTCTTATTAAAAATAAACGCTTTATAAGCTTATAAAATTTTATCAGAAAGAAAGAAAAAAATACGAGGACGTGGAAGAAATTAACGTTAAATTTACTGGAAAAAATATTCTGAATGAAAGAATTGCAATAAAACGAAAATGTTTCTTAAAAAAAGAAAATTATTTTTACCTCTTAAGCGATTAGTTTTTTTAACCAAAATGTTCCAAAAAAAAAAAAAAGGGGGGCAAATTTTTTATTTTACATAACTAAGCATAGTACTTAATAGGATGCGAAATCAGAAGAATTTTATTTCATAATTTTATAATTGTGGAACCAAAAAACCCCTAAATGTTTGCTTTTATAAATACATTCTGCATGCTATGATGAATGTGTCATACATCTTGAAAAATGTCTCTCATACTTACAAAATAATTTCATGCTCGTACCTTTTTTTCACACACAAACTCCCACTCACTTCAAATTGTGTGTACATATGCACACACAATTTGAAGCATGATGTAATACTAAGTCTTACATTGCATTGGAGACAGAGATAACATCGGCTTTTTTTGGATTATCTTTCCATTTTCATTTCTTAAGCAACAAATTGCAAATTTCCTAGCCAATCCCTGTTCTTTTATCGAATATTTTCAAAAATCTAAATTCCTGCCTTCAATGAAAAATTCCTGCCTTCACCACAAGGAAAATCCCGGATAAGAAGTAATAATAATCGCAGTATAAAAATTAAAAATATGTGCAAATCAAAGATAGAAAGAAGAGAATATCAGTGCCCGTACTTTATTCGGGCAAACCAGTTAAGGGGTTTAAAATTTAATAGATCACTCTAAAACGTCTTTTAGCATCTGACAAACAAACTTTATTTTAATATTTGTGAAATTCAAAATGATAATCATAAATTGTTCCGGAGTAAGAAAAAATATAGTAAAGCACAAAATTAAATAAAAACTATTAAATCAATAATTAAAAGCAAAACAACAAAATAGACCAATAAAAACTATTTTTACAGATAGGAATTTTTCTCCTATCCTAATATATATTATAAATGTGTGAAAGTTTGTGAGGATGTTTGTCCGTCTTTCACGCAAAAACAACTGAATGGATTTTAATGTAACTTTACAGTAATATAGCTTATACGTCAGAATAACACATAGGCTATAATTTATAGCAAAGGCCATAATTTATAAAGATATTGTATGAAGTGTCCAAAATATAACGATATTTGTCAAGTAAGTAGGAAAAAATTCTGCCATCTGCAAGCAATTACGGCGTGCGCTGCAAAAAAGCCCATGACAGCATTATCTATCTTTTATTTATGAAGAAAAATTTTTGTTTTGTCTACGCAAGGAGCTGGCTTCTAATTTATTCCTGTGATCAGTGTAATCCCTATTTTTTTATTTCTGAATAAAACGAAGTTTTGAAGGGAGAGGTTGTTATAAATCTCTCTTTATTTGTGTGTGTGAATAGCTACTATTGATTTTTTTCATGTGTGAACCATAAGAAATTAATGCTTATATCAAAATAAACACTTTTATCGCTTCTGGTAATTAAAGTAAATAAACTTTGTCTTTCGCACTACATAATTTGTTTGTGGTTAGTAGTTAATTATAACGCGATAATTTTAATTGAACAGGCACATACTGCATTTTTTAAGTATAAAAATAATAACTACTGTATTGTATTTTTTGGAGTGAGAATATTAACGTCACACTGTTCAGCTACACGAGGGGATTTGGCGACGGACCACGTAATTTT
>BMAV01013183.1:459029-491453 GCA_019973955.1 Trichonephila inaurata madagascariensis
AAAAAAAAAAAAAAAAAAAAAGGGGCAAATTTTTTATTTCACATAACTAAGCATAGTACTTAATAGGATGCGAAATCAGAAGAATTTTATTTCATTTTTCAATTTTAAGGTTTTTACTCTGTTTTTTATTTTATAATTGTGGAACCAAAAAAACCCTAAATGTTTGCTTTTATAAATACATTCTGCATGCTATGAAGAATGTGTCATGCATCTTAAAAAAATTTCTCTCATACTTACAAAATAATTTCATGTTCGTACCTTTTTTTCACACACAAACTTCCACTCACTTCAAATTGTGTGTACATATGCACACATAATTTGAAGCATGATGTAATACAAAGTCTTACATTGCATTGGAGACAGAGATAACATCGGCTTTTTTTGGATTATCTTTCCATTTTCATTTCTTCTCAAGCAACAAATTGCAAATTGCCTAGCCAATCCCTGTTCTTTTATCGAATATTTTCACAAATCTAAATTCCTGCCTTCACCACAAGGAAAATCCCGGATAAGAAGTATTTCAGTACCATGAGCAAACTACATTCTCTTAAAAACACGAGTACTAATAATTGCACTATAAAAATTAAAAATATGTGCAAATCAAAGATAGAAAGAAGAGAATATAAGTGCCCGTACTTTATTCGGGCAAACCAGTTAAGGGGTTTAAAATTTAATAGATCACTCTAAAACGTCTTCTAGAATCTGACAAACAAACTTTATTTTAATATTTGTGAAATTCAAAATGATAATCATAAATTGTTCCGGAGTAAGAAAAAATATAGCAAAGCACAAATTAAATAAAAACTATTAAATCTATAATTAAAAGCAAAACAACAAAATAGACCAATAAAAACTATTTTTACAGATAGGAATTTTTCTACTATCCTAATATATATTATAAATGTGAATGTTTGTGAGGATGTTTGTCCGTCTTTCACGTAAAAACAACTGAATGGATTTTAATGTAACTTTACAGTAATATAGCTTATACGTCAGAATAACACATAGGCTATAATTTATAAAGATATTGTGTGAAGTGTCCAAAATATAACGATATTTGTCAAGTAAGTAGGAAAAAATTCTGCCATCTGCAAGCAATTACGGCCTTGCGCTGCAAAAAAGCCCATGACAGCATTATCTATCTTTTATTTAAGAAGAAAATTTTTTGTTTTGTCTACGTAAGGCGCTGGCTTCTAATTTATTCCTGTGATCAGTGTAATCCCTATTTTTTTTATTTCTGAATAAAACGAAGTTTTGAAAAGAGAGGTTGTTATAAATCTCTCTTTATTTGAATAGCTACTATTGATTTTTTTCATGTATGAACCATAAGAAATTAATGCTTATATCAAAATAAACACTTTTATCGCTTCTGGTACTTAAAGTAAATAAACTTTGTCTTTCGAACTACATAATTTGTTTGTGGTTAGTAGTTAATTATAACGCGATAATTTTAATTGAATAGGCAGATACTGCATTTTTTAAGTATAAAAATAATAACTACTGTATTGTATTTTTTGGAGTGAAAATATTAACGTCGCACTGTTCAGCTACACGAGGGGATTTGGCGACGGACCACGTAATTTTAAACTATGGTCAAGTGACGTGGACGACACCTGACCTGGCACCCCCTTCTCCTAACTACCACACCACACCAACTTAGCAGGAATATTCTTCCAATAGTTAGCAGGAATATTCTTTGAAATCCACTCTTCCAAGATGTATGGCAGTGCGGGTTCTATGATGAGTATTTTAGTTGGGAAGGCAAATAGTTTTGTAGCAGAAATTACGTTTTCAGCGGATTGCGAAGATGGTCATTTTTGTCCCGAAAAGATAGTTAATGTCAAAATTTAAGTGTCTTATGTTTTTTGTATGTTAATGAAGGCCTTAGAAAACGATTTGACTATTTATTTTAAGTGAACGGTGTATATAATTAATTTTACAGTTGAATATGTTTAATTAATTAATTAGCTCTAACGGATTAAATTTCCCAAAGTTAAGTATTTTGTTTATGTATATCCCTTAATTTTCAATGTAGTGATTCAAAAAAAAAATACTGCATGAAAAAAACTGCAGTAAATCATAATACGGTAGATACAGGGTTAACGTGCATCGCTCCCCTACACGGCGGGTCTTACAAAGCTCGAGCTATGAAAGTAGCTAGACATTTGCCAACTTGACTCTATCGTCAACATTTCGCTAAGTTTTTTATCGAATCGCCATTATATATTAAGAAACGGCGTTGCTTGCATATATTGCAATTTTAACATAAAATAAATAAAACAGAAAGTAATATTAACGTATTACACTTTCAGATATAAATTATTTACACTATTTTAAGCGTTCATTGGATAAAACTTTTAACAATGTGTTACTTTTGCTGAGCAGAGATCAGCTTAGGAAGGTATTTTCAAATATCGACCCTCAAGAGAGTTACGGGGAGTTAGTTATGAATAAAAAAAATCTTTTTTTTATCAGCTATTACAGGTCTACAGACTTAAAATTTAACAAAGGTGTTTTTTTTTCTTTCTGTTTTTTGTTCAGCTAAGATATGCAAAAAGCTTTTTTTTTTTGTTTATTTTGCAATTCACGTGAAATTAACTCATTAAAAACTTCTTTATTCCTCAATCTGTATTTTTAGTTTTTCAGTTCACCCGTGCGAAGAACGGGTATACCAGCTAGTGAATTCATAATTACGCTTAGAAACATTTAATCAGAAATCACTTAAGATTATTAAAATAGTATATCAGATAATATACTCAATAGCAGGCGTCGGCCACCTATAAAACATGACATGTTTCTAACTGAAACTATTTAGTTATACTGAAGGAATACTTATATTTTTATGCTCCTTTTCTTATTTTAATAAATATATTTCAAAGATTCGTAATACTTAATATATGTACAATTTTAATTTTTTTACTAATGTTCAAAGAATAGTTATATTTTATGTTGCTTATTTTTATGTTAATATCTTTAAGTAATGCAGAATTAATATGTAATAAGACTTTTTAAACCTATGTTCTCAACCTCTGTTCCTTTATTTTGGCATGCATTGCCATGGGAATCGCATTGTTTCAAATAATTCCTACCCTGTAAATTGTTTTGGCATAGCACAGCGGTTGTCGACCTCTACTCAATAGTAGAGTTGGGAAAAAATGCTTCAAATATTTTATTTATTCAAGAATTTAAAAATAACCTCACAATTGAAAAAAAGGAAACAGTTAATTAAATTGCCTTTTGTAATTAATTTTAGAAATTTTATTTTAAAATTAGTTTCTGTGAACGCAGTAAGCAATATCACCAATTTGTATGTCTATGGCAAAGGTTGTGTCAAATTATAACTGAAAAACAGATAAAATGTACGCAAATATTAAATATCCTCTAAAATGCTAAAATAAGGGTAAGATAGAAAAAAAGGATATGTATTAACTCTGAGTCGAATAATGCTGCTACAGTAACATTATTAAAATTACGTCTACCATATCTTAATTGAGATCTTACGATTTTTTATTTTTAACTTTTATATATTGATATAAAGGCTCTTAATAATAAATTTGTTAAATTAAACATGTTTATTTTGCTTAGTCAAAGACAGAAACAGAAACGTTTGCTTTGATATTGTAAAAAGTGTATAGTTTCATTTTTAGAATTATTTGGTTTTTTTAAATATTAAATGATATTTTTGCTACAAGGTCTTCTTTTTCATTAACTGATTCTGGACAAAAAGTATAATTTTTTACCCTTTTATTACTTAAAAAATATCTGTCTACTTTCTATAACCCTTATCGTGTTCTACGTAACAAAAGAATTTTTCAATTGCTGATAGATGCTATATTTGCGACCGAAAAATAAATATTAATTTAAAAATCAAAATTTTTGACTAAAATAAAAAACAAAATAAAAAGTAAAAAATAAAAAATAACTTATGGGAAAAATAAAAAATGCAACTATTTAAACTTTTTTAAAATTCACACATGAGAAAAACTGATTGAATGCGTTGAAATAAAATACAATTTTCGCGGGTAAATGCCTCATATTTAATCATAGAACTTAAAATAATGCACGACAATTATTGACAAATTCTTGCATTAGAACAATAACCAATGTCAACATCAATAAAGGAGGATCTCAATATTTCATACAGATAAAAAAACAACTTTAAATCGCATTTATTGAAACTAAGTGGAAAAATCAAATGAAGATTTAACTAAATGCTTTCAAAATGGCGTAATTTCCGATATATTTCATAAAATTTCCCCCATACACTTACAGAGATATCCTGGAACCGTAAATCACGATTCCTACCGTATCCCTACTAATTTAGATATTTACAAGCTTTGTGGTTTCTGTTTCTTGTGAATGAAGTGACGTAACAGAAAATATAGTATGCGTTTGTAAGTCTTCTCAACAACATTAACGATGAATGTAACCACATGATTTCGCACTTTATAGATCTTTTCATGCTTCTAAATCCTCATGACGTCTTTCAAGTTGTGAATTCCCGCTTCAATGTTTCCAGTTACAAGAGTTACGATGTTACAAGAACTCTGCGGTTGCCAAAATTCTGACCTTCTTGAAAAATGATTATAATTTTTTATCGAAATGCATCACGTTTATTTTAAATTTATTCCTATATTTATGTATGTGTGTATACATCCGTGTGGATGGGGGAGGGGTTCTTTCATATGGGATGTAGGTTTGTGCTATTATTATTATAATATTTGGGTTTTGTATTCTGAGAAACTAATTAAATTTTTCATATGCTATTTTCTCTTTTTTCAACTGAATGATATAGGTAAATTTAGACGAAGGATGGTACCGTACGCCTGTGATTAACCCTATAATTTTAATTGTTTAAGGTTCTTAAACTTTCGATCACCACAACCCCCCTTTTATGTATCAGCCTGACATCGCAGACCCCCAAGATTTTGGGACCCTCTTCCTGACACCCAAAGTTTTCCCCAATTAGATTCTTCAATAATCTTACGATTGCCATTGCTACTTATGCAGAATTTTTTTTTCCATTATAGAAAACAGTAAATATCTAATTAAAAAAATATTGCGTTGTATTTACGATGGCTATGTAGTTGCAAACAATAAAAAAAGGTGAATTAATATTCTTGATCGAAACATATTTTTTAGTAGAGTTTTTTTCTTTGGGAGTGGGAAAATTTAATGATCTAATCAAGGATGTCCCATCTTTCAATTTTTTCCATGAGACTTTTCAGGGGTCTGTAAAATAGGGAAATCCTTACATTAAAAATGAGTGAGTGAATATTAACGTCGACTGGTCTACTGTAATTCTAACAATGGTCAAGTGACGAAGACAACACCTGAGCTGGCAACCCCTCTCCTAACTACCACACCACACCAAAGGGAGGACGTTTGAACTCTCGACAGATTTAACGTGCATCGCTCCCCTTACACGGTGGGTCTTTCGTGGTTCTGGGCTCGAACTCGTGACATGCCAGCCATGATCCGATACCTTGACCACTAGGCTACCACGGCCAATCCTTACATTAAATGACACCCCTTCGCGGACTCCTTATAAAGGCGCTGGGAATCCCTAGGAGTCCGCGGACAATAGTTTAAGAACCGTTGCCTAAGACCAGGGGTGGCTAACCCGGGGGCACGTGTGCCACAGTGGGGAACGGTGGAGTTGTAGCAGTGTCACGCGAAGACTTACTGAAATTGATTGAAATTATAAAATGAGTTTACTAAAATAAAAAATAAATAAATAAAATAAAATAAATAAAAAATTAAAAACAAACAAACCTAAACTTGTACTTTCGTTTTATTTATTATATAATTTTTAAATTTCGACTACATGGACTTTCATTGAAAAATGTGCTTATTTGCGTAAAAATCCTATAATAAGCTTATAAGTAACATTTTTTTTCCCTTTTCCACATTTGTCTGTTGGAAAAGTTGGAAGTGGCACGTTTAATTATTTTTTATGAAATAGAAGCACTCTTCCCAAAAAAGGTTGGTCATCCCTGCCTTAGACTAAGAGTTTACTAATATGTTACTAAAACCTTTCAAATTCGATCCATACTGTATTATTTATACTTTCAATTATTGCTTAGCTTCAAGTTAGATTTATAGCAATTTATTTTGTGATTAACAATTATATATAACTTACATTTTTTTTAAAATTTTCATTTTGTTTTTTAAAAAAATATTTAATGGGCATTTCTTTGTTTTTTGAATATATGAAGAGATAAAAATTCTTTTTTCATATAACCCCGCTTTTAAGAAAATACCAGTTTATTTTTTAAAAGCATTAATGTATTTTCTCATGATTTAAAATTCAACATACAAGAAAAACTAGTAAGGGTTTCCTAAATTTTACGTAATGCTACAAAAATATTCTTAAATTTGGAAGAAATTGAATATTTTCATATAGAAAATTATAGCCCAAATTTTAATATTATATTCTTACTTCATTTTTTTCTAAAAGAGCAATATACCTTTTCGTACTTCTCATTTCTAATTGAATCAGTATATTTTTTCCACCTAAAATGCGTTCCACGTTTCGCCTCTCTTTCTGTAATGTTACAGCTGGGTTTAAATTTTACATGATACAGCGCAAAATTTACGCGTTTGTGACATTTTTCTAAGTTCTTTTTTTCTTTTAAAGCATACGTATGTTACAGTGTCATGGATTCATGTGAAAACTAGAACATTTTCTTGCAAGAAAATGTGCTTCAAATATGATATTTGATATTAGGCTGAGACATACAGTCTAAAGAGAAAACTCAAACTTAAAACATATTTTTCTACAAAAATAACACACATTTTACTAATCCCGTGAAAATGAATGACAAAATGTTTGCAATTTTTCAAAAAAGGTAGTGTATAAACTTAAAAGTTATTTTGCATTGAGGTATAAGAGACTAAATAAGAAATATATATCATGAAATAAAAACTGATTTTTTTTTCAACAGGTATTTCATATAAATTTTTCTACTCTTTATACATAAATGAAATTTTAAAAAAAATGTGTCATTAAAATATTACGTATTTTTTATCCGAAGAATTAATCCTTTCGATTTTATTTTTTAACAAAAGAAAATAGTCATTTTTAATACATTGTAATAATTTATGATACAACTCGATAACGTGCTTTTAGCGTCAGCTGTGCAGATGCTAAAACGTAATACTATAAAGTTTAAATAATTAATATTAAATTAATTTTTTTTTCATTAAATTTTAAAAAAGTATGCTCCAGTATCATTCGAATTTTCGTAACTTTTTAAAAATTAATCAAGCATATGTTTAAAAAAAATATATTGCTTTAACATTTTACTAAGGAACTCCAAAACAACTCTGACATTAACTTATATTTATTTTTGAAAAAAGTTGAGTTTTGAGTTTAAATGACGAACTAACGCGTTAAGCGGGACATTTTTTAAAATTATGATACATTAGTACTACAAAATTACTAATAGTTTTTGTCGATTGATTTTTAACGGCATTGAATGCTGATGGGTGAGCCACAAGGTGTAAAAAAACTCAGGTAGTCAAACCAGTTATTTTAAATCCAACACCACAAGGAAAAGAAAACATTCCCTCAAATTTAAATTAATTTCTTAAAAAACTAAATATATGGGGGAGAAACACAGAGCAGCATAAAATGTGAAAAATTTATGAATGGAGATTCGATCTAACCAAGCCTATTATTATTTAAGTGTATTGTTAAAAAAAATGTAATGAAAAGGTATAAAAATTAAATCAAATTTATACTATTACTATAAAAGCTATCATTATTTATTCGAAAGACAATAGTCGGCGAGACAGAATGGAAATCACAATTTCATCAAATTCTCACGAAAACACGTTAAAAGAAACAAATTTAAAAAAAAAACTGGTATTTTGTCTCAAAAGGTCAGGCAGGTAAATGATCATTTGTACTGAACTTATTTTAAAATTTTCAACCAGACACTGGAATTTCCTATTTTAATTATATTTAAAACATTTTTTTTTTCTCGTCTACATTTAAATTACAAAATTCATTATAGGGAACGCAGAGGCAAACGGTCGGGGTAAAAAAATTACGTTATATATTTTGAATGAGAGAAAGAGAAAAGAATTGTAATTTAACATGATTGATATTAAAATTTTTATACACAAGATATTAATGAAAAATGAGAAATTGATGGTATTGTTAAAATTCGATTTTATACACTATTTTTTTTTAATAAAAATAAAGTAAAAATATTATTTAAAATATTGATGCGTAGCTCTTTAAGCATAAATATTAATTTACACATATTTATTTTTTTAGTGATATTTAGAGAAAATATTAAAATTATTATTTTTGGTATCTAAGACAATGTGAAATTGTTCTTATATTTGCATAAAAATACAGCAAAAATATTGATTTTTTGGTATTATTTATCTATGTTACAGATTTATAACTAATCTAAACACATGCATTTTCAGAATTTTGACTTTTTGTATTACTGTTTATTAATATCTCATACAATTATTATGCTGCAAATTAACTTCATTAAATACATGAAGCACTTCAAATTTCTTAAAAATATTATGTCAACAATAAAATGAACTTTATATTGTTTCATAATATTTTTTTAACTTCTAAAATATAGTTCTTAAAAGCCGATCTGAAATGATTTTCTGTTGGAAACAGAAGCTCATTTCATGCAAGTATCGAATTTTTTAATATGTTTAGAGCAAAATGAGAAGTACATAGCAGCCTAAATGATTTCTTAATTATGAAAAGTAATTGAGTTTTAGTTATTATCTATTCGAATGTATTAATTATCTTTATATGGTAGTCTTGCAATATTCTTAATGATCGCATAAAACTAATCTTCTTAATATTGATCAATTCATAAATTATCTAAAAATAATATTGCGTATTTATTTGTTTATTTCTTGAAAAAAAAGCCATTTCACTCATTGTTACTCATATACGATTATAAACATATTTATTCATTTATTGATATAGCTGGAATGCGTATGCTGATTTTTCATAAATTGCAATATGTACGAGTACAAATATGTTTAAGCATTTATACTGATATTGCCGAAATACCAATGCTGATACAATGGTAATATGCAACACAAAACGGTGGATTTTAGGAGACATATAACAATAACTTTTACAAATGCATTAAATGTTGCTTTGATTGGCGAAATTTGAATATCATTTGACATCACAATGACGCGAGATCAAATGGTAGAGTATTAGTTATGACATCAATTTTTTACCACAAAATATTTAAAAAATTATCACAAAACTAATCAAAGCTTGAAAAATACGATAAAAAATTAATTAGAAAAAAAATTGTCACTTAAATTAGTAGAAATTGCTAGTTATTAATCTGAAAAACAAACAAGCCGAGAGAAAGTTTATATTATATTTGAAAATTCAATACGCGCGATGTTTCTTTTATTTGAGAGTTGTGAAGTGTGACGTTAATAAATGATCCTCTAAGAATTCTCTAAATGCATTATTGTATCAGATACCAGTTCTTAAAAAATCTTTGAACAAAGTGAAATAATCTGCGTTAATCTTGGCAAATTTGTTCTGTGATTTTTTCCCTGAGTAATACAGTTATCTACAACCTCAAAATATCAAATTATTTCCTGTTAAAAATCAAATGACAATTGCTTAGCATTGAGAATTTTGTCGATTAAATTGGAGATTTTATTAGCTAATCTCAAATGTAAGAAAGTACGTCCGAGATAGTATTATATTTATTTGTGTTTATGTGTGTCTTATTTTGTTAGAGTTTCCAAGGCATTTATTTAAAAGAGAAATACACAAAATTATCTTACAAAAACTAAAAAAAATCAAAAAACAAGCAGTAACTTTTATTTGATATTTAAGGTTTCCGACTACCCTAATATGATTTTTTTCAAAAATTGACGAATTTTTTTTATGATTTTATTTTATAAGCCATCTTATTAGCTTAATAAAAATACCAAGATTCTTATACTCCCTTCACTAGAACAAAAACTACAAGCGTTTTAGTAAAAGCAGATGTCATAACTTTACATAAGATGTCAAACATTAAAACGCGTTTTACTCGAAATGTGTTTTTTTCGAAAAACTCAAACGGGGACTGCAATTGCTCAAAAAGTTTTCAAAATAATTGGCTGAAATTTTTTGCTTATGTTCTGCATAACAGTAGAAGTGATTTGACCTTCAGATTTTCAATCACTGTTTTATTTCAAAATTTACAGTTCTTTATGTGAATAGAATCACTATTTTTTAAAGCAATTTCATATAACAGCTATGATAAAGTGCTCTAGTTTTTGAAAAAAATTAAAATATCTCTTATCCTGAAGGTCGTTTCAAACATGAATAACAAAATAACACATCAAAATTGAAATATTGAGAATTTGTTCATAAAATTTTCATACAGATCGGGCCCCGTTTATGTAATTTTTGTGTACATTTTTAATAGTTTTTTTCCCATTTTAATAATAATAAATTTTTTTTCTTTTTTTCAATTTTAGGATTTTTTCCCTTAAAATATACTAAATAAATATAAAAATCACAAAAAAATCCCGTATCTCCATTTTTTCAAAAAAAAAAAAGTTGTCGCAAGTAGTCGGATACCTTAAGAGCTCAAATTGAAGTTCAGATAAATTTTCTCTTCTTACTGAGCTGAAACTCAACTACAATTTCACTTATTCATTTGCGTGAAATAATTAACGAATATTCAACAAAAACCATATATAGTTTTTTATGGATCATGTGCCTCCAAGTTTAACTGAATTCCCAAATCAAGTCCTTTTCCAAAGAAAGCGAAATGAAGCAGAACTTTAAAAATTTTAGAAATTTAAATTCTTTCCACCCGTGAGAAAAAGTACAAGTTCCGGAACAGGATTCCAATGAAAGCCAAAAATACATGGAAAAAAAATTCCTAGGTCCATCATTATGTAAAGCACGTGGGGGTGACGATCCTCTCTCCCCCTCCTCCAGTGAAAAATTATTGGAGACGTCCCATGACGTCATGATTCGTCATTTCAAAGATTTCCATCCCAAGTGAGCAATCAGTTGAAGAAGTTGGGTTTTTCCAACAATACTGGCAATAGCCCCCTGGCAGGCCAAGAAAGTTCACCGGAAGACGGTTGGGATTCCATTGCAGAAGCAACCTCTTTGGATACTTGGAAAAGAAAAAGTTAAATTACCATCTTTTTTTTCCCCTCCTTCCAAAATAAATTTACTCGTGATGAGTCATCTCTTATCAGGATCACTGTACTTGATCACGAATTGCAACCCCTGGCGAACGTCCTTGTAGAGAAAACGTCCTTGTCGACGCTGGTTACATGAGAATTACGCAGCGCTCAACCGTCCTTGACCCAGTCGAGCCTACCTGCTTATTAAGCTGTCAGATCTTCCTCCTCTCCCTGTACGTAACTGTAGGTGTCCACCCCTTTATCTGGAATTGGCGATGGTACCTATCTCAAAAATACTTCTCGCTTTTCCATAGAGAACTCTTTTTTTTTTTCCCATCATTATATTATTTTTCAATGTCTATTCTGTTTCTTTCTTGCCTTTTGTTGCTTTTCTTTAGTCTTCTGCATCAAACAATTACTGTGACGATACAGATTAAGTATTCCGTAGCAGGATGGAAGTTAAGAACGTAGAATTTTTTTTTTATCTACAACAGTGGGGGAGGAGTTGAGTTCGGCTTGACCTGTGGCATCGAAAGTTTCAAGAAAAAGGCGTCACAAAAACAGGGTTTGGTGATTTGTGAGGAGGTAAAAAAATACGATGTTTTTTTGTTTTTGTTTTTTTTTATGCTGTTGGTGCAGAAACTGTAACTTTCTATAATTTTCTTTGTTGCAATTTGTACCGGGTTTTTTTACTCTAACATTCTTTAGACCACTGAAAAAATAACAAAGTGTGAATTCCCTCCCCCAGCCTCTACGATGGGTAAGATAATGATGTGTTTAGTTTGAATAAAATGCGAGAAAAGAAAGATACAATTGTTGAGTGGGAGGTATCTATCCGTGTTTTTAAAAACATATGATATTTCTCTGAAAAACAACGTGTTTCTTAAAACATATGATATTTCTCTGAAAAACAACGTGTTTTTTAAAACATATGATATTTCTCTGAAAAACAACGTGTTTTTTAAAACATATGATATTTCTTTGAAAAACAATCTTTAAAATTGTTGTCCGGTTTGGTTCGGTTTGATTAACAGATTGTTGTACCCAAAGCTGCTATGGGTAATATATGAAATGATTCACAGTAAAAAAAAAGTCCAAAGGGAAAACGTTTAGTTTAAGGGTCTGCGATTTTCCCAAGTATTTAAAGTTTATATGAAAATCATATTTATTACATTTATATATAAGCTTTCTGTTATATTTAAACCTCGCTATTTATTATCCTCCTTTTTTTATAAGATTATATGATTTGTGATTCTGATGCAGCCGCGCGAATAAGATTTTTCCTCTTCCTATCGGATTTCCTGCTCTTTATAAACAAGAGAGACTTCGGCGGCTTAGACGTAGCTTGCCCAGGTCGTGGATTCGACCCTGGCTGGGGTCTATAGATTTGCTGCAATCGTAGGCCGTCATGTTACATGATTATGTGGTAAGTAAAAGATCCCTTGAGTATCAATTTGGCTCCGATACTCTCGGCAAAATTAAATCACGGCAATATTTTGCATCCGACTAGAGCTTGAATCAAATTGATTCAAACGTCCAAATTTGGTAGTAAGGGCCGCCACAAGGTGGTGCCACCACTGAAAGGGCTCTTACATTTAGGGACTTGCCATGTCTGAAAAGGCTTGGTTGTTAATATGCAGTCCATTAGGAAAAAATAAATAAACAAGAGATGCCTTCCTATTCTGTACCCTCCTTCTTGTCGACTAATAATATTATTTTTTTCCCCTTTCATCTGGCAACGTGGTTGCGGTTGCTGAATGGTCATAGTCGCGAAGTGATGAACGTTACTTCTGTCGCGTCATGGATTTGAGTCCTTGTGAAACTAAAAAACCGCGATGTAGAAGGTTGATGTGTTAACCCTCTCGCTGTGCATCCAGCGATTTTCGCAGGGGCGGCGGTAGCCCAGTGGTCAAGGTATCGGATCATGGCAGGCACATGTCATGAGTTCGAGCTCAGTACCACTAAAGACCCGCCGTGTAGGGCAGTGATGAACGTTAAATCTGTCGAGAGATGAAACGTCCTACCATTGGTGTGGTGTGGTAGGAGAGGGGGTGCCAGCTGAGGTGTCGCCCTCGTCACTTGACCATGGTCCAAAATTACGTGGCCCGTCGCCAAAAGCCTTCGTGTAGCTGAACAGTGCGACGTTAATATTCACTCACTCGCTCACCCGCGATTTCCGCGGACAACGTAGATGCAGCAAAATTTGCGCAGCCTGCGATTTCCGCGGGTATGCATTTTGTTCCGACTATTTAGTTGCACAACCCGTGCTGTACCTGTTTATGTTTTCATTTGTTTTTCTATTCATATTTTTATGATCTAATTCTATATTTTTAAAGTAAAAACTCTTTTACAAAATTTTGTGTATATTTTAGCTTTAAAATGTAGATTTAATATGTAGATTTGAAATACGTAATAAAAAATACGCAACTTTTGAACCTACTTTTATAAAATAACTATGCAGCGAGAGGGTTAACTTTGTAGAGGCTCTAGTCTAAGGGTGTCAAACTCTCAAAGGCTAATTTGGGCCAAGCAAACAAGGGGTTTAACTTAAGGCCGCAAAAAAATCAATATTCATATAAACGTAAGTTTATTTGGAATAATACATTATAATAAACATAAATGAAAGAACAAGAAAAATTTAATGTTTACGTCCTGAAACTTGACACCTCTTCCCTGCTACTATCTTTTCTATTTCGGGAGAAATTTTAATATTTTATTATTTATTATTGTGTGCCGATATACTGGGCTGGCCGCAAAAATGTTCGCTGTGGGCTGTGAGTTTGACACCCCTGCTCCAATCTCATGTTGAAGGGGTGTGATGTGAGGGAAGTTTGGAGAGTGGATTTTCAGCTCACATGCCATCCTTGTCATTCGACTGAGGTTCTAAATTATGAGGCTAGTCGCTAATAACCTGTATGTAACTTCAATTCAAAGTACGACGGTAGTAAACAATCAATCTATCGCATACATACAATTTTGCAATTATATACTTAATACACTCATTTATTAGCATACTACTGAATATCTGACACAGTTGATATGCATAAACAGAGTTCAACTATCAGTAGAAAAGTAATTTTTGTAATTATGAACTAAGTCTTAATAGCTTTTATTGTATAAATTCACATATGTCTACAACATTACAGAGAGAATCCAGCATACTTCATTTTATGTTAGGAATATAGCCAATACAAATATGTATTTTTTTTAATTTTGCGCCACTTCAGTGGTTGTCTTACGGCGCATAGCACGCACCGCCGTAAAACGCGCCCCTATATTTAAGAGTAGCAATTTTTAATTTTTAGATATATTCGCCTTTATAACGCGCACCCCTTTTTTACGAAGAAACGAAATGTACGTATGCAATGCTCGTATGTTTTGAAGTTATTTATTCGAGGTATTATCCTAGGCTTTTAAAAAATAGTATATTTCAAGAAATACAACCCTTTAAGTCAGTGCTTCTGAAACTTTTAATATATGTGATGACCCACACACACAATATTCGATCATAATTTTCATTGCACCCCCCCTCCATACAAAAACAGTGTATTGAATTCAATAATACTATACTTTGACGCTAAAGCTACAATACGACTTTAACCGCTTAAGTGCTACCGACGTAGATAAACGTCTCGCTCTGCCAAAGCGTTAATTGCCTTGGACGTTTATATACATATTTCCGAAGTGCGATCTTTTCTGTGCACTGCTATCCGTAAAATTATTCCGAAGGCTTTAGAATGAAATAAAAGGACCTTAACAGTGTTTGTGAAGCACTTACTCATTTCTGAGGATTTGTCTATTTATTCTTTTTCTTTCCCCCTCCCAACCCCAATACATTACATACGCGCACCTACGTGGAAAACGGTGGCATTGAGGAGCGAATCGCATAACTTATAATTGGCAGTTAAGAAATTAATTATAAACGGTACAAATAAAGTGTTAATTTTTGTGCATAATTTTTTATATATGCCAAGCCCATTGGGTCACTGGTATAATTTAACTTAAATTAGTATTGTCAAATTAATTATAAAATACCTTGCGCAGTATTGATGCATTAGTAAATATTATATCAGAGTAAATATTTTATTTTTTGCTATGTCAGAATGTATTTTGTTTGTTTACTTTCAATAAATTAATAATTTTTAAAATTTTCTTTTGTTTTCGATTTTTCAATATGCTCGCAACCCCCTTGTAGAGTTATCACGGCCCCCTAGGGGGGCGTGCAACACAGTTTGAGAAACGCTGCTTTAAGTTGATAAGAAATGTCATTTCTTTTAAATAAGCAGTATTTCGATATATGTAGAAATCTAATTTTTTTTCTATACTAATCTTTTTTCATTTTTGACGCTATCATTTTTATATCCGGGGTTTAACGCGTACCCAAGAATTTCGATCTTATTTTTTGTGTTAAAAGTGTGTTATACGCCGGATTTTACGATATATATAGTGTGAGAGTCAATTTATTAATCATATATATGCTCCTTTGTTTGTGATGTCTTTCTCCAAAGCCCAAAGGATACATGATGAAGAATTTAAACTCCATTTTTTTAAAATAAAATTCTTAACTGATTTTTCCACTACAGTAATAAAGGAAAATACAGTTTATGCATTTATTTTTACTGTCCATTAATTTTTTTTTTCTTTAAGAACACTGGAAATAATGTTAAAATTGATAAGAAGCAGTAGCGCACACAGAAGTTTTCCAAGGGGAGTCAGGGTCGAAAGTCTACCATTCTTGTATCATGCTCCTTTTGAATTTGTCGATTTTGGGGAACAAAAAACAGTAAAAAAATAATTATTGAATAAATAATTAGTATTAATTAATAAAATTAATCATTAAAAACAAATATTTAATTAATTTTTACGTATTAAAATCATAATCAATCGGAAAAAAAATCAAGGGCTTTGGGGGCTCCGGACCCTTAGGACACCCCCCTTGTGTGCGCCACTGATAAGAAATAATATTTCATGCATCAGTTAAATGAATATTTTTTTTCAGTTTTATGTAAAATGTTTAAATATCAATTTTTTCTTAACGTGTTTCCGTTTTTTGATGCAGTGAAATACTGCAGCTATCAGAAGGATTATTATAAACTTAATATTAAAAGTAGGGATTTTTTGTAAATATGGATTACAAAATGACTGCAAAATTAAGTTAAATTGTTAATCTTGGAAATATCTCAGATTATCTCGAATTTTGTTGAAAAACCATCAAAATTTATTTCATGATAGAAATTCAGTAGTTTTTCTCCTAAATAATATTATCTTTTGAAAATTTCATTATTTGTGCATTTATTGGTGAACTTTTTAAAAATGTTTTTACCACAATCATTTTTTTTAAGAATATCATTTATTAAGAAAACTTGATTTATATTCCAATTTCTTTTAGAAACTAAGGGGAAAAAAATTCTTTTGCTTACTAATTTAAAAAGTTACAAAATTTATACTTAAATAAACAAAATTTTTAGACCTTGACACCAGTTTATTTTGAAAGTAACTACAGCTAATACTTATCTAGCCACTTTTGTACAAAAAAATATTTTAACTGTCCTGGAGTTTTACCACCTATATGCTAAAACGTATAGCTGTTACAAAAATATAGTATGTTTATAACAGGGATGGTTAACCAGTGGCACGCGACACAATATTTTGTCATGCTAGCGATCAAAATTTTTGGCATTTTATTTCAAAATAACAAAGTTCGTTGCGAAGTATTACGAACAAACGCGAGTGATTGGTCGCGGAATGGCTGGGAGCACACTCTTTTGTTACTTGCCTTAAGTTACGTCGTGGACTACAGTTGCTTATGATGCAAAATTTGTCAATGCATAACATAGTCAATTTCGTTGACGCAACTGTATTTTAAAGTTTATTTGTGTTACATTTATGATTTGAAACTGTTATTAAACATTGTTAGTTCAGCAAAAGAACAAAAAGTGCAAGATAGCAAGTGTAACAGAGAATTTCAAATTTGGTGAATCTAGAAATATGGCATTATTAGTAAAGGGGCGACAAAGCGGTGTGTGTTTTACGTTTTAGAACAGTGGTATGCAGAACATCGTCTGTAAAATGGCATTTTGAAACAAATCACAAATCCTCTCGTCAAAAAAGTGAACCACAGCAAAAATAATTAAATGCTTAGAATTCATTTGTCAGATGACTCCAATTCAGCATGCATTTTATACTAAAAAATACATCTTACAATCCTAATATAATTTACTTCTCATCCAATTCACGACAACAGAAATCACACTAATGTTACTTTAATTTGAATTACACATATAATTAAAACATTTACAACTGTACAGTGCAAAAAGGTATTTTTTGGTAGTAAATAAAAAGTTTTGAGTTGTTAGTATTTAGTTTTATTATTTTCCCAATAATCACAAATCAAAATTATTTGACGGGCACATCTATATCTCATTAAACACTTCTTTGGGAAAAAATGGCACGTTGATCTAGAAAGGTTCGCCACCCCCTGGTCTATAACATTTGTATGCAAAATTCACTTGAATAATATTTTTCTACAAAAGAAATTCATCAAAATAATTTATAATTGAGGAAATAAATTCGAAATTTACTTGTTTTATTAAATTGTACTGTTAAAATTTCGATGTCAAAGCGATTTCATGAAGATAAAGTTTATTTTGAAGCAATTTGTATTGTAAAATTTAAGATATGCTAAGAAAAATGTTTTCGCATTTTAATTAAAGGAAGTTGAAGCGCAACACTCTTATTTAACCAATTATTTGTTTTCCTTCTCTTTGTGACTCATTAGAGAGGTTGAGATAACGTCTGTAAAAAGCATAGTATGAGTAAATGATGAATAGGAAAGGATCCGGATAAGGTTATAATTTAATAATATGCTAAAGTTTCAGGAAGTCAAAATTTTACTACATCCTTAATCTTTAACCTTATAGTTAATTTCTAAAATCTCTAAAACTATGTATAAATTGAAATATTGAGTTATTATTACTGTTGTTCCGGCTTTGGACTGGCTTAACAAATAATTATATGTAAAAATAAACATCTAAGGACTTAAGAATTAAATTAATTTACCTCTGAAATATTCACAAAAATATGCAAAATTAAATTAATAATAATACAAAACTTGTAAAATTGATTATCGGCACGGATCCCATGTCATCTCATCCAGCATTGAGTGTTATAAATAGTACGTTGCCAGATTTACGAATTGTAAATAATAGTTAATTTTATATGTCTAGCTTTTGTGCTATCAAATAAGCCTATTGCGCAGTACATATGTTTTTATCTATGAGCTGAAGCAAAAATATTTCATTTCGAAATAAATATAGGTACCGTGCAAAAATAGACAACAGATAGTGTATTGCATTATTTAAAGTGACGAGACAGTCAGCTTATTTAGCCTTTTTTTTTTCATTTGATTTTTCGAAATCAGAATAGTTTCTGGTACTAGAAACACTATGATGGAAAATATTTCTATTCTAGAACAAAAAAGTTTACGTATGAAATTATTAATGATCTTACAAGAAAATGCCTTAAGACGTCCCTGTTCGCCCTAGCTTTATTTTGGCATTCTGTACAAAAAATACAAGTAAGGTTATTTGCATTTTATGAATTAATAAGACAGGTATTAATAAGACAATCACCATTTTTAAAAAAGAAGGAAATATTTTTCTTAGACGAGGAAGGATTAGTTTGATAATATTTCCTTAGAAATTAACACGTTCTTATTTTCGATTTCACTCGACTTAATAATCAAAATCTCGAAACATCTCAATGTTATAAAAATGTATTGCTTAATAATACGCAATATATATAAATTCTATAAAAATAAAAAAGAATACTATCTTTATTTTTATTTATAAACAAATAATTAATGAAAAAAAATTAATAAGAAAAATTATAGGAATATTTAGTTAGTTCATAACAAAAATTCTTTCGTTCAATTCTCTTAAGATTATTTATAAAAGTAAAATTTGGATAAATTTATATATTATTTATTTTTTATACTAAATGAAATTTAAAAGAGCTGTAAGTTTTGTAAAATTCTTCAAAGAAGAGCCTTTTTTAAAGATTTTGGTCATTTTACAGATGTCTAAACTATAAATTACTAATCTTTCATTGCAATATTAATGAAGAATATTAAAGAGTGAATGAATGTCTTGAAATGGCTGTAAAAAATGTAATTAATAAATTTTTCAAAAATTCCATTAGAACAAATGCAAGAATTTTAAAAGGACTGAAAGCATCTTACTTCTTAATTGATAAACAATTAATTTACTAAATAGAAACTACTTTGAAAACTATTATATTTATTCTGTTACACTTATAAATATTTTTGATAACTTGAGAAAATAAAGCACGTAATGTTAAAAAACTACCTATCATATAAGAAAGTAGGTTTTTGCCTCAAAACAAAAAGTGTTGAAAAGGAAAACAGAACAGGTCAAAACTTTTGTTCGCCTGTGATGTTGACATCGATATATGATATACTTTTTGTTGCTTAAAACCTCAAAAGTATGAAAAATACAAAAGTGGGAAATTTTCTGTGTATTCTTCACGTTTTGATTTCCCAAGTCCTAGTTTCTTACATGCAATGTTGAATTTAGGTACACGAAATGGGCATAGCAATTGTAGTAAACCCAAAATAATACAATTCTTGTATTTAATTTAATAGTTTTTTCTGCTCACCATAACACGAAGCCTAAAAGCATACTTTAATGGTTGGTAAAAATTTCCCTAATTATACTGAAGACAACACGATTACATATTTTTGCTATGACATTAATATGCAACAATTTTTATTTTTGATGTTTTATTATAAATTTCTGGAGAATCTACATATCTACAACTACAATAAGCGAACAAGCGGAAACAATTCGAAAAAATTCCATGCACTATATTTAAGTGAAAGAAAAATATCCTTAGTGATCCATTATAAATGACAGTTCTTAGCAAGTTATCCGTCAATATTTTACTTACTTATTTTGATATTTGTGATTTAATGGATGCATTGGAAAAGTGGCGTATGAGTACAATTGTATCGAGAGTTTTAAATTAATCTGTCCTTCGGGTCTTATTAAGTCTTCCCGATGATACATGAATGCATTTTTTCATTAAATATTTGTGAGAGCCTTTGCAAACACCTGCTTTCAATTAGAGATTCCCCTTTCCGCTAAATTTTTCTCTTGAATTTATATTTCAAATATACTTTAAAAAAAAAAAAACTCACAAAAAAGCAGAATATTAGAATTTTATTACGTAATCGCATTAAGGAAAATATTTAAATTATAGATAAATCTTTGCTGATATAAGTGAGCCGTAAAAATCAAAGGAGTGGGAAAACTTTTCGTAAATACGAAATTTCAGGTAAATGTAACTTTTATGAATCATATACCTTATATTCTGACATGTGTAACACGCATTTAAATTTTTTAAGTGCATTCTTTAATTTTTAGGTATATTCTGTTCGCTTGACGACACTGGGCAAATGGATCATAAAGCGATCATTTATCCTATATCAGAATAATTCTTTAGTACCTGACGAAAGTGAAAGTCCTGAGTCTATAGTGTGACGAAGCCGATCTCTTCTCCCTATTTGCTAACAGATCCCTTGCCGACAGACGTTGCCAAAAATTCCAGGCATTTCCCTAATTGCTGGGAAAGAATTTCGTAACTGGGTGGTCAAAGTTTCGGAATCTTTTTCCCAGGCTGACCGGACTGTCAAAAAGAGGCGCCTTAACGTTGTGTTTTCATTTTCCCGCGATTCGGTGACGACGGCGTGTCTGAAAACGCACAAATGTGCACCAAGCCATTGGCGCCCCTTGGGCGAGAGATCAGGAAATGAGACCGATTGGCGCGGCAGAAGGGTAAGAGATTAAGGGAGCCGAGACCGTAAGGCGGCAAAAGAACAAGAGGGGTTGAGTCCGACAAAGAGATCATAGAAGGATGATTAGGAGAGATGGAGAGGATATAAGGAGGGCGAAAGAGTCCGAACTAGAGACTGGATTTTGAAGGGAGCCGTTTGGACGTCCCTTGAGTGATAGAAAAAAGCGATAACGAGCCCGCGAAGTACGGCGGTCTCATGACTTGGAAGATCAGGGAATGGTAGAGAGTGCGAAAGAGCACAGCGAATTTGGAGCCAGCGAACTCACTCAGACTCGGTGTGGAATTAACGAGAGTGAACCCTTTTTACTCACGATTTGAATAGGACTTTTCTCTAGCGGGCGAAGTTACGCCCTTATTTTATGTGAAAGAGACTTGAATTCATTACGGACCCTTTTGAGATTGAATTGTAAAAGAATATACTAATTTTATTTTTTTTGATGATTTTTTCATACTGAAATAAATAGTTATCCATGAGCTGTGTGAAATCATTACAGTAGGAAGCTACCGGAATGGTTGATCGAACATGGCAAGGAGAAATTGCTAAGTGGTGCTTGCAGACTAAGTCCAGATGGAGGAAAGTGAGTCCTGTATTAGGAAGATTCACAGTTATATAAAGTGCACGCCTTTTTTTTTACGAAAAAAAGCCTGAACTGTACATGTGCAATGCTCTTATGTTCTGAAATCTAGATATAGTATGATAATAAAAGTGTGGAATGAAATTAAGCCTAACATAATTGAAAAGTCAGTAAAAAAATGTAACATATCTATCAACCTATTTGGAATGGAAGATGAGTATTTATTAATGAATTAGAGTAACGGTGAGGTTGACGATGATGAAACAAAATTCAATGATGTGCCTGAAAATGTTATGGAAAACGAATATAGCGAACTTTTCATGTTATTACGTCAGGAAAATTCATATAGCGTGCCATTTCTTTTAAATAAGGAGTATTTAGTTATACATTGGAATTTCTACTTATTTATATAAAACATATATTCTTTATTTTTAGAGCTTTCGTTTTTATATCCTGCGTACAAAGTGAACGAGCAAATTTCGATCTTATTTTTTGTGTTAAGAGTGCACGTTATACATCGTAATAGGACATAATAATAAATTATCAAGCTATATGCTTTTTTGAAAAAATACTCAAAAGAATTTAAATTTTTTTTTTTAATTATAAGTATTTAACTTTTATTCAACTACAATACATTACTTCAAAAAAAAATATGAAGATAGAAATTTTTTTTTATTTTCTTCATGAATTCAGCCATAGAAGTTATTGAAATGAAGATTATATGCATAAGCTGCGAATGCAAAGAAACGTATTCATTTTAAAATCTAACTATTAAAAACTCTGCATCTAGAAATATTAATGCTTCAAATTTTATAAAACGTTCAAGTTACAAATTATACTTAATAATACCTAGAGCACTATCATGAATTTGAAAATGTTTTCAAACCCCTAAATGAACCGAAATACGAAACAAAAACTAATAATTTGTTACATGATGGATGAAGATTTCTCAGAGTCATTATTTCGGCGAAGGACGTTTAACGACCTTTGTGGTTTTGTCAACTTTTACACGCTCAATGGTCAATATTGCCTCACGTAGGCAATGTCGTATCTTAATTACTATCTTTGGATTAAATTAATATATAAATACGCTGCTTAAAGGCATATCTATAAAAATGAATGTAAATGACTCATATTATAACTATCATGAAAATTAATGACAATGTTTGCAATATGTTTTATCAAACAAATTTCTTCCTCTTCATCTTCTTTTTATGATTATATGATAGAAAACAAAACGGATGAGTTGAGTATTTTATTTTTTAGGTATGTTTATTTTGATTTCGAAACTCAAAATAATGGTATTGGTTGACGAAAGGTTGACGAAAGGTGAATGAGTTTTAATAGCAAACATTTATTCTCGTGTAGCTTACATCACTTAAATTATTTTAAATTGTTTGTTTTCACTGTTGCACTGTTGGAAGTTTACGCTGAAAACGATAGAATATTTTCTATAGTATTTAGTCAAGGACTAATTATTTATGACTAATTTAATTTTTTCAGAATTATATCGAGTTTTTAAAATTGTTTCTCGCAGGCGTACATTGGTTTTGTCCAATTTTTTCCCTTTTTATTTTAGATTTAGTGAAACTTCGTCGCACATGTTCAAATGTCCCCAGAAGTCTTAATATTCTAAAACATAAAAAATATTTTTTAAAAATCAGTGAAATATTTTTTACATTTTAAAATATATCTTATAAAATTATCATATTTATGTTAATCGTATAATTTATTCAGATCAGTGCACAATTTCAGAAAATTTCAGCTTGCGATATTGTGATAAAAACCGTATAATAAATACCGAAATGCATTTTCCTCAAAAAATTTGAATAATGTCAAAAATAAAAATTTTGTTTCATTATTTCTTAGAAGGCAGCTGCGTTATGGTGTTTCTTATGCAAAATAATTTTTAAACTTTATAATTCCTGAAAAGAGAGCAATGTAGAGAGAATATTTAATTATATATAATTAAATTATTAAACACTCAGCGGAAATAAATTGGGAATGAAATTTTACACTTTGGATCATTTCACGCTAAATTTGCATTGTAGAATATTCAGCATCATTCCTTAAGCACACTTCATTATAAATTCGGATTCTAATCGCTACAGAGTGAGCTTTTGACAGTTCTAAACAAGATAAGGAGAAATTATGGGAAGCTTGAAATTTTTTTAAAGTTTTATGCTGAGTTCAACGAATTTTCGTGGAATTGATAAGATTGGAAAGACAGATGGGAGGAATAATATATAAGAGATCTAGTATGCATTCTAATGTAAACAAGAAAGCGTTTCTGAAATAGTTTAAAAGTGAAATTGTCTAATTCAAATACAAAATATTAAGTTTCAATTTAAGCGCAGTATAAAATTTTTAAAAATGGTAAAAACTTCCCCGATAAAACTATTTTTAATAAAATATATTAAAAAATATAATATATTATGTATTATTGAAAATTTCAAAAATCATATATTTAAAAAAATGTATTACATATCAATATATAGTGGGATATATATCCACACTATCATATGTGAGTTTAAACAAAGCCATTAAAAGTTAGAAATTATTCCATTTTATAATTGTAATTTTTTCAATATAATACTCAAAAAGAAATTAAGTAAAACATTGAAATAGAAATAAGTAGAAAAAATTTCAAGCTTCATTTAATTTTATTATAAGTAAAATATTTTAAGTAATGTTTACTAAATAAAGCTACTTTGAAAATAGTGAGTTAAAGTTTTATGTATAAACTGTTTTATATAAGTTTTATTTTGATTAAGATTGTATAGGTATCAATTATTCAACTAAATGATTTATGCGGTATAGAAGTCAAAATTATTAACTATGATAATTCAACAAATTGTTAATAATTACAAGTTTTATTTTTTTTTCTTCCATACGAAGAGTATGAAATTAAAATAAAATAAAAATAATTATAATAACAACAAAAACAATCTTATCAACAATTTAATGTAAATACTTTTTTTGATATGTTATTTGTATATAAACCCACAGGTAAAAGAAAACGATCTTTTTTTTTAATGTAATTATGTTGGATAGTAAAAATATTTGTAACAGAGTTAATTTCTAAATGAAATAAAATTTTTCCATATGAAGAGCTTCATATAGCTTGTTTAATATAAAATTAAACATGTTTGAGATTATAATAAAACTGTAGTTTGTTGAATATTTTTAAAAAAAATTATTGTAATAATCATTTTAGATGAATGTTTTCTGTTTTTATTACTAGTGTTTATAAGGCAAATAATGTTTTGTTGATAACGTAACGTCAAATGATATTTATCTGGGATTAATTTTATTAGTTTCTAATATTCTTTAATATTGTTTGAATACACAAGAATATATCCTGTTTTATCATCTATATGTATAAAAAGTTATTTATTCATTTGCTTTAAATGATTCCTTAAATATAAAAATATTGAAACTCCAAAATACGTAACGGAATTTGAAATTATGAGTTTTCGAAACAATTTAGTTAGTTCATGACTAAATTGTTTTAACTTGGAGAAAGCATAGTTATAAATGGCTTATATTGTTTTTCTTACTTGTCTGTTATTAAAAATTCCCAATTATTACACATTATGAAAACCATATATATTTGAATACATAATAAAAATATAATAGTACTGTGAGCAATCAATATACAGCGGGATATTTATTTATGAGGGGAAGTATTTTTATGTCATTTTGAGTTGTAAAATCTTATTTTAAGTAATATAAATAATTCAAATTGAAAGTAAATAATAATAAATACAAAAGTAATAAATAATAACAATAAATCTTTTTTGCATAATAGTGATCTCTACGCTTTTTAAATGTTTAATTTTTATTCTTTTGTTAGCATATTTACAGAAAAATATCTAGTTAAAACGAAACACAAAATTTTTCAATTAAATCTTTTTTAAAAAATATTTTATACATAAGATGTATTTTAATATACATATATTTTTAGTGTACGAAGATAATAATTTTTCAACTTTACGCCAAAAAATTAACCCTTTTAAAAAAAAATTCCCTCAGAAAATATATAAATGAATAAACCGCAAAAATGTTGTGCACACATTGAGGCTAATTGAAACCCACCTATTTATTACCGAAACTCCTTAAAAGAGCATGCAGTATGTTACAGTCATTACCATAAGTATGCATATTCTCCTTTTTTTACATATCTGTGGCAATACTTAATAACAATGACATAAGAAATGTCTTTCCAAATTTAAATAATTACTTCTTTATGTGTCAAGAGGTATTCGCGAACACATTTTGGTAGTATTATTTATATGGTGTGACTGAAGTCTTTAAAATTCAAGCCTTGAAATTATTTTCAAAAAAACAATGTGTTGCTAAAGCAATAAACTTACACTACTGAGAAAATTTTTACACTCCCTTGCAACATTCTAGGAATAAAACATCTTTTTTCCTTCATTCTTATTTTCGAGCTATATTTAAACATAACGATGGAAAACAGAGGTAGATTATAATTTATACCATTAGCATTACGTTTAAACTTATCGATAATGCATTGTTATACTTCCATAGGATTCATTAAGTTTCATCTTATTTTCTGAAATATGTACAAAAATATTTTTAAATTATACTTTCTTGCATCACATTCATGAATTCCAAATAAAATTTTAAAATATTTCAAAATCAAATGAAAAAAAAAACAAGTTTACAAACTGTAAATATAAAGGTAACACACATTATTTTCTACTCCTTATTTATTTCAAATAACTTTTTTCTGAGTAACGTTTTATTATTTTAATAAAATGATATCATACACATAGTATTTTCTAAAAATATTTTTATGATATAAAAAGAAAAGCTATCTTGTTGTAAAGCTTTAAGAAGAGTCGGAAACCTCAATACCGACAATGTTAAATTGGCTGTTTTCGATGTATCTTTTCTCCACATCTGTTATATATACATGCTTGAAATTTTTTATACAATTAAAATGCACCTTTCTCATTATACTGAAATGAGTATTTCGTTAATTTGGAATTTTTTCATAATTTATAAAATATTTTATTAAACATAGTGAAATGTGACCTGTTTTTCACATAAGAAAATTTCTAAAAAATAAATTTTTGAGTTTTTAGCAAAAAGCTCATTTCAGTATATATTAACCATCACTATAAACATGTCATAAAAAACTTACATACCTGTGAACATTATTTTCCCAGAAAAGGTGCATCGAACATCAAAAATTTACATTTTGAGATAAATGAACTTCAATGTGTAATTACTTTTTTATTAAAACATTCCTCCCTATACTCCAAATGATCTACATTTTTTTTTAAACTCATCAATCTCTCCCTTCCTTTTAAGTCTTTTTTCTTTCCTAACAACCTTTGTGTTTTTCGTAAACATGAGTATTTAGCCTTTAACAGCTCTGTTTGTCGAGGTGCTTCATTGCCTGTACCGTGTATATATATATATATATATATATAATCACCAGGCTCAAAATTAAGTTTCTACAAAATTTCTGGTTCTAATACTTTTCCCATATTAAATGATGAAATTGTACCCAATGATAATACTTCTATTTGTAAAAATATTTTCTTTGGTACACGAGACCATATTACGTTGCTTAAAATTTCATTGCGATTTTGTGTACCTCCATGTAAACACTTTTTTACCAATTCTGGATTAAATGTTTTGATTTTCATCATTCATTCAAATTTAAGCAAAAACAAAATACTTTGTTTACATTGTTCGCCATATAAATGGGCGTGGCCCAGTTTCAATGATTATTTAAAAATAGATTTTAAGGGCTTCTTATTACCCTAGAGGTTAAAGTAAAGTATTTTTAGAAAGGTTAAAATCTATAGAATTTGAAAATGTAAAAATCTCAAAATTGTCATATTGAGAGGATTTTAGGTTTCCAACACCCCTTAAATGCATGTTAACTATAAACTTCACTTTAATAGGAAATATTCTATTCAGACTAAGTGACTTACTAAGTGAAATGTGTAGCGACTTGTAATTTTTAGTGTTAAAAACTATTTTATGTTTCTAATGTTTTAATGCTATTGTAAATGCTTTGTGTAAAACGTCCCCAAGCCTTATAATTAAAAAAAAAAAACTTTTAATATAAAGAAAGAAAAATCATACCAAATTTCAAGTATTTTATAGTTATTTTTTAATCATTTTATTTCAATTTATGTACTTGTACAAATCAAAAGAATGCTCATAAACATTAAAGTTAAACAGGTTTTAAAATAATTTTGTGGATACAATTTTACTCATGTGGTTTTTAAAGCATTTAAAACATTCTTAACTTAAATTTCCTTTTCATAGAATTTCAAAAGAAAACTCTTTGAACTTTATTAGTATTGCTATGAATAAATAATAATATATTTATTAATTTAAAATTTTTTTAGAAAAATAGTACTGTAACATTTTACAGAGAGAGTTAAGAGTTTTGCCCTCAAAATAACCTTTCATATTATTAAAACTGGAAAATCGTCAAATTTATTTTATAAAAAAAAAGTTGCAAAAAAGAATTTTATTTATTATTATTTATTTATTTATTTTTTTTGCACAAAAATTAAAAACAATTTCTAATAATTACACTTTAAATTTTAGATTTTTGAAGACTTTATTTTATTTATCAATTATATACCGCTACATTAATGAACATACTTATCCATCAATAAGTTGTTTGCATAGGAAAATCTCAAAAGTACCCGCATTGCATCGTATAATAATAGTAATACTGAAAATAAAAACTAATTGTCCACAAGCTATTGTTCTTGTATTCACGAAATAACGTTTCAGGACATCTAACATTCATGTTTCAAAAGAAAGAAAAAAAAATTCTTTAAAGTTGTTTTTATGAAGTTAAACTTTATCCCACAGTGATGGAAGAGTTGAAAAAAATTGCCAAAGCATCAGCAAGCAAAATCTATGAAGAAAAAAAACCTATCCATGAGAGAGAGGAAAAAGGAAGACTTGCTCACTTCCGGTTTACCCAGGATTAAATTGCAATAAATCATTGAAGCCCAGGTTTATCTTTTCTGTTTTATGGATCTTTTTTCAATAGATGGTCGATTCAACTTCTCTGGTCTGTTTCCTTTATCGGCACAGGTGTAGTTGAAATTCATGGGGTGGAAGGGGAATAGTAAGAGATGTGGACGGAATTCCCACGGATAGAATGCAGTTGGAAAACGTTTTAACTTTTACTACATACATGGAAAAATATTTTTGTGCGTGTTGCTATTTTAGCATTTTTGGGGATCTGTATTAAATCTGGGAATTGGTTTCAAATTTAGTCCTAATCTCCAGCTCAAATTTTTGGTTAATGATATTACTACTGGAATATACTTTGAGAGAAATATGGTAAAAATATTTAAAACAATAAAAAAAATTAATTGATAACTTAAAGAAAATAATTTAGTTTTTAATGAAAATTTAATTTAGAAAAATCTAAAATCACAGCAGTTCATAAATTACACAAAATACTTGTAATAATGTTGAGAAAACACCACAAAAAAGTAATTTTTTTTTAATAAATAGTAGATCAACAATGATTTTTTAAAAATATTTTTATTTAGTATCCATATTTTTTAATTGAATAAGCGACTTCAAAAATTTACGAAAACTTCATTAGAGGAGGCAGACGAAATGGGCATAGTGACACTTTTTATAGCTTAATAGTGAATATATAGTTCATCGATGAAATACGCATGCATCAAATGAAGCCTTAAAATCGCTAAAACAGAAGTGAAGTACAATATTTCAGAGAGGATAATTTATTCGTAAAGACTGTAATGTGATTATATTTAAAAATATCAAACCAATGTGATTATTTAAGACTTTTGTCTAAGAAATAAATATTAAGACTTAAAAAATGAATTCTTTAAGTTAAATAATTTTTTTTTTATATTTACTTAAACGGTGGAAAATATATATATATTCTTTATATCCTTCTTAAAAAGTTACAATTGCCCTTTTAAAAATTGTTTAATCTGAGGTGTAAAGCAAAACATTGCCTTACAATATTTTAGACAAGTTTAAGCAGTTCTTAATTTTTAAAATATATTTTAGTTGTACCAAGATTTCGTTCCATTTCCATCTTCTTTCGTTTTTGTATTTATATTTGTCGATATCTTTTAGGCGCTAATTTCTCGGTTGAACTTTAATAAGTCCTGGACCCTTTCTAAATACAACTGACCAAACACAGACTAACGTAAAAACACGGATATATATATATATAAATATAGATATACTTTTTGAGGCGAATTCTTCGAAAATGACTCTGTAAACAATAAATTTATTCACAAGGTATAATTTTTTCATTTGAAATTTGTTAGGATGTCATGTGTTTGGATGTTAGGGTTATTTTTTGATGTCATGATTTTCATTAAAATTATATTAACAAGAAAAATGAAACAACATTTTCTTGAAAGCTGCTTCAACAAATCAAACGAGTATAATGAGACTTTAAAATAAATATAAAAATATATCGTTTAATAGGCAATATGTTCAATAATACTATAACTGAGGCGAATCAAAAGGAAATATAAGCAAAGATGCGGGTGCATGAAATTTTGAATGACTAATTGAAATAAGTCTCAAACCGTTTAAATTCAGAGTCTAGAATAAATAACTGAAAGCAATTTATGAATATTTTATTTTAATCATTTTAAATCCATCCTTTTGTTTCATAAAGGTTAGAGATATAAGTGATTTAAATATAAATTAAACATAAAAAGACAAAAGCTTATTCAACACAGAACTACGAAACAAAACATTAAAATTAATAACAAAATAATCCCTGATTAATTTAAATGATCATAAAAAAGACAAAAAGCAAAAAGGGCCAAGCAAAGAAGCTGAAACTCAGATGCATATAATATAACAGAAAAGGTAATAGGAAAAAAATTATCAAATTTAGTAAAACAAAAATAATGCAAATTATCACAATTAAAAGATAAATGATATGAATAAAGCCTGATGGGTGATGATGATGATTGAATATTAACGTCGCACTGTTCAGCTACACGAGGGATTTTGGCGACGGACCACGTAATTTTGAACCATGGTCAAGTGACGTGGACGACACCTGAGCTGGCACCCCCTCTCCTAACTACCACACCACACCAACGGGAGGACGTTTCAGCTCTCGACAGATTTAACGTGCATCGCTGCCCTACACGGCGGGTCTTTAGTGGTACTGGGCTCGAACTCGTGACAAGGCAAGCCACGATACCTATACCACTCGGCTACCGCGGCCACAAAGCCTGATGGGAGGGAACTACATAAAACTTTGCATTTTATGTCTGTTTTTTCAGGTGACTTTACATAGTTAACTTTCTAAATCAGTTTTGTATCAGATATTTGTAGTACACAAACCTAACTGCCACTTAATCAAATCTCCAAAGGAAGCTTTTAAAATTACTACGTTCTTTCCAGAAATGTCTGAAGTGTATTGTAATTTTTTTTTTTTTTTTTATTTTTGGCGGCGGACCAAAAAAAAAAAAATAGTTTGCTGATTCTTTGGGTTTGACAAGCAAGATTTTTAATTGAGCAGAAAATACTTTGATGTATTGAAACTGAACCACTGCATAATAAGAATATCAAATCAGCGAACATAAATTCATTCTATGACCAAATTCAAACCTTAATTTCACCATGAAAAGCACAGCAATACATATTAACAATATGCACTCTTTTTTTCTTTCACAAAAAATAAAACAATATCTGCATTTTTATATACAAGTTTTAACCATTGGTAAAATCCGCATTATACAATAAAAAAAACTGAAATTATAATAATGTTAAAAATGATATATGTGACCTCTTGATGAGGAACAAATACAAAGACTGACAGCTCGTTAAAGAACAGGAGTGCATAAGAACAAGACATTGTATCGTTTGTTTTCTTTTGTTATAAATGTAAACCAGAAAGATAATAAATCGTAACAGAGATTATGTATTGTTTTAACAGTTCTCAGAAAAAACTACATTTTTTGGTGCATTCTTCTGATTTAATTGTACTCTAAATATATGTCTCTCGAAATTCTACAAATGTAAGACATAACAGACTTCGTGATCTATTTATATACTAACATAATAATAAACGTGCAATCTATAAATTACTAACGGAGTTCTCTCTCTACAACAGCTACTCGTGATATTTTGGAACTTCGTGAAAAAGTCATCCATATGTAAAATACTGACTTCCATCAGAACTTAAGTATTTAAAGCTTTAAAAAATTTTCAATAAAACTATCATTTTTCTCTTAATTAGTAGCTTTTATGTAACATGTGATTTACGTAATTTTACTCTTGTGAAGATGATAGTCAAAATTAAATGATTAACCCTTAACTTCGCAATTTTTCAAATTTCTATGAAAAAATCATATGAGTAAGTTCTCAAGTAATAATAAAAGGGAAAAAAAGTATGAAAAAAAAAAAAATTAAGCAGTTTTAAATTGAATTTCAACCATTTTTTTTTGTTTGTTGCAGAAGTGCAACGTTGTGCAGTAGTGCTGTAAATAACAAAACTTTTTTTTATATGAGGATTTTGATATTCATCATAAAATGTTAAATTTCTTACTTGGTAATTTATTTCGTCAATAAACAGGTGGAAGCATAAAATATAATGGATTCTTTTTAGAGCAAAAACACATTTCTTGAGGCATCAGAGATTTTTATAATTGTTGTGATTTCTGGAAAAAATGTACTTCCATCTAGTGACAAAATTAGCATGTATTTCGTTGCAGTAATCTTTTTTTTTTCTCAGATAAGTGATTTGTAGGTAATTAAAAAAAATATTGAGTCTGTTAAATTAAAATAA
>BMAV01013184.1:0-14807 GCA_019973955.1 Trichonephila inaurata madagascariensis
AATAATAATCAAATTATCAAATCTAGAGTGAGCAGACAATTCGTATGACCAACTAATTGCGTAATTGGCCATTATATCTAACATTACAGATTACCTCTAATCTCATTAATACACGCAGTTTCCTTATATCTCAATTTAGGACAATAACAGCTATTTTCTTGGTCCTAACTTACGTGGCTTTACTCTATGTGGAATGGTATACACCATTAGCTTGAGCACACAGGTACGGGTAGATTAATTCTTGAGCTTGTAATTTAATCTAACTTTAACTTAATCGCTTCTAATCATAAACATAGACCTCATATAGCAACTTCACATAGCCACACCGCTAACGCTAAGTTTGTACTATATATATGATTACTAATTTGCATCCTCACGTTCTTCTCGAGTTGGTTAAAAAGAATTACCTTTCTGGCCCCAAAGAATCCCAAGAGGACATTAATGGAAATCGCGATTGAAAGCCCGTCACAAATCTCACAAGTGCAGATTTGAAAACTACGTATCCAGTTCAAAAGTATGATGTGAAAAATGCAATGTTTATTTATATTTGTCAAAAATAAAACATGCTTTAAATATTTTCACACTAAATAAATGATGAAATAATAAAATAATTAGTTATATACATCAATAATTTCCTTATTTGTAACAATTTTAGTTGAATTAAGATTGTTTCTTCTATCAACTTAGAGCTAAAAAATTTTAACTCGTAAAATTTTGTAGATGATATGTTTCTCAGATAAAGCCCAACCCTCACGATCGTGCTGGTACCGTCTACATTCCAGGGGTGGGGAGCGAGCGGGATATTTTTTAATTATTTTCCCCAGTGTCCTTCGGGTCCATAAAGTATTAATGACCAGAAGAATTTAATACTTAAAGATAAAAATAATTTAGGTATTAAAGAGTTATTACTAGATCCATAAACAATAGCTCTCGTACTGCTTGACAGTAAATGAAAATCAAATCAAACAGATGGATCGTTTAATTCTGGATTAAATTGAAGTGAATTTAATACACAATTACGAGCTCAGAAATTTCCTTTAAAGAGTGCATAAAATTTTCCGATATATATCTGTAAATTTAATATATATTGATTTCCAATTTTAAAAAATTGTATTCACCATCTAAATAATTTTACAATAAAAATGTAAAAAAGTGTTGGCATTATTTTAAAAAATGAATCAGTCACATATTATTTGTAGAAAGGTACGTGAATGGTACGATTAAAGCAAACCAACAAACTTTACCATTAGAAATTATTTTTAAGAATTAGCCCAAATTAAAAAAAAAAAAGTTCATTAAATAAAGGGTTAAATGCAAGTGATATTGTGTTTTTGATTTATATACATACACGAAACTCCATTTCTGTACAGAAACCGATTCCAACTATGACAAATGTGTTTCTTCCAATCAATCTGTTCAACAAGAATCACACCACCCAAACAAAGGCATAACGTGTACCTCCGCATTGTGGGGAAGACCCAGAGGCTCTAGGGGGCCCAAGTACGTATTTGGCTCTAGTACGTATTTGGAATTAAGGCCAAAAGCTGAGTTGCAGGGGCACCCTAATTTTCTCCGTTACGCCACTGCCCCAAACATACTCACACACCTTCAATATTTACAAATGTTTATCTGCATTGAAAGCTTAAGCAAGGCTCCTTCAAATCCCGTAATAACCTTATTATATATTGGATGTGCTACACCTCATAAAGCATACACGGCTTCCGAGTTTTGATATGCACCGCCTATAATCCTAGAGCTTTTTTCGCCCCCGCCCCTGTGGATTAATACTTCCCTCAACATCCAATATTCCAAAGGAGGACTTTCTTATCCCACACGGAATGTGTACCATTCAAGTTTTTCTGAATGAAAAATATTATTTGGTGAATATTATTTTTGTCTCCATCTTATGTGTACCTGGATCCTGCAGTCGAATCGCTTCATGGGAAAAGGTTTTTTCTCATTCCTCGAGTTTCTAAGAAAATCTCAATTCATTTTGGCGGATCCTGCAGTAAAGTGTTAAAAATAGCTCCCGAGGTGTCAAACTATTTGTTTTCTGCGAGGGATAGTTTTGTGGAAAGACAGAACGTTTGTCTGAGGATTTTATTTCGTTCTGCTTTCAGATTTATAGGTAAAGAAAGGGATTCATTTATGGGCATATATTTTGTGATTTAAGTACGAATGTGATATCTATTCGTGTATGAAAAGCAACCCAATTTTGAATTTTTCAATTTTAGGGAAAACGCGTAAAATTCGTACGGTACAGAAATAAACCGGTTTTTCCAACAAATTCCTTTCAAAGAATACAGGTTTATGCTTTTAACGTAAATAAATCTGAAATACTCAAAACAAGTTAAAGTGTAAAGACGCAGAATTAAACAAAATATATGCTTGGGGTGGAGGGAGGCAGGGAGAATATTTTCTCTTATTTTTCGTTTGGAGAAATAGCGGAGAATCATGATTTCGAACCGATGGCTACCGTTGTGGGAGTCATGAATTCGAACCTCTAGTTCCACTGATTGATTTTACCACCAGTATACCGGTCAGATAATTTCTTTCTAATGAATTTATGATTCCTTAGGCCACACAGATAGTTTCATGCTATTACCCGTCGAAGAGTCCTAATAAAAAAGGGATCTTTCACTACGTGCGAACTTTTGATTTTTGAAGCCATTTTGGTGTTGATAAATAAATGCGGTATTTGATAACATAGGACACTGAAATCTATGAAAAAATATTTAAACAAAACCATAAAATCAATATTAATAATCGGGCAAAATCCCTGATTTTAAATGTTGCTACATTCCAAATGCAGCAACTATTTTGGGATAGAGGGATTGTATAATGACTATACTTTTTATGATTAACGTCATTATTTTAAAATAAACCTCCTTCATTTATGAGTCATCGGTTTCTTTTATGGAACAAAAGTCAACAAATGCTGTACTAATGCATATAAAAATTTTTGAAAAATGTTCATTCTGAAATTGTTTTGACGAAATCTTTTTTGACCCATAATTAAAAAAAACGATGTTTTTTAACCCTTTAATGCGGGTGGTATAAACGAAACCAAATTTTAAAAAAAATACCCCTAAACGCGCAGTGGTATTTGAATAAAAAACCAATGGTTTTTTAAAAATATTTTTTATCTTTCAAAAATTTTTTATATTTTTTTAGTTATGTACATTAATATCTTTTATTTTTCAAAAAAAGATACTAGATGTCAGACTTTAAAAAAAACCTTTTTCTTTGTGTGAGAAAAATGACTTTTTAAAAAATTTTTTTTGTGAACACTTTCAAAAAATTTCTTTTAGCAAATAAAAACAGATAAATATTCAAAGTTATGTCATTTTGGCAATATGTTGTTCATAGCATAACCAATTTTAGAAGATAAATTATAAAATGAACTGCCTCATAATAAGTCATCTAAGGGGGGTTTCATACGCATATCACCGGTGTTTAGAAATGAAAACTGTCCGACTTGTAGCCCCTACGCGTAAGAGATATTCCCCTTGTTTTTTTCTTTTTGAGTCAGGCAGTGAAAAGTAACTAATAATTTAGGGGGGTTTTTTGATTGCTTTGTTGAGGGTTTTTTTTAATATTGAAATGGTGATGTTTTTCTCCCCTTTAGTTCTTTTTTTTTGAAGAGAGGTCGAATTTTCTGGATGGTGAATATATTTTCTAATATAGTTTATACTATTTCTTTTTAAAATTATTTTTTTTTTACCCTTTCTCAAAAATTTTAAAAATTTAATCTTTTTAAGATAATTTTAGCAGTATTATTTATGTTTTAATAATTTAATAATAAAGAAACAATGAAAAAACTGGTATATTGAAGTTGAATAAACCTTTTTATAGTTTGTATTTTGTAATATTTAACATTTAAAATGTAATTTAATACTTAATACTGCATGTTTTAGTAAATTTTTACAAAAAAATATAAAGAATAATCTTCAAATCTGGGTCCAAATCATATACCCCTCCGAGAATTATGTCAAGTGCCGGGTGGTACCCAGCAAAAACCCCCCCCCCGGGAGGAATACTGTATTTTTAAAGGTATTTTGCTGTTCTTAGTTTCTATAATTTATTTATTAATTTTATTTTGAAAAAATTTAGCGAAATTATTTTTTCCCCACGTCAAAAGAGTTAAATGATAATTTTTCCCACCCCCTTTTTTTTACGTTTTTAGCACCGTACGTCTTTTTTAAAATTTTCTAGCGGATATAAATTTTATTCTTTTAAAAATTTAAAAAATAAAAATTTGATAAGTCGTGTTGCTTTTTAAAATTTAAAAAAAAACTGGAAAAACACTTGTAAAAATATCTTAAAGGAAAAACCGTGTCTATCCCTCCCATTAATTATATTGATGCGAGAACATTTATTAAGGGGAAAAGCTTTGGGGAAACGATATAAATCGACATCATGCAATAATCGAATCATTTGATTCATTATTTCACATCTCTAAGAATGCGCCATCTTTAAAAAAAATAGTAGCTAACTGATGAATCGTGGGGGAAATTGATAAAAAGAAATTTCAAGACTGAAGGAAAAATTATTTATAGAATTAGAAAACATTACGGTTCTAGTATAAAAGTTTGTATTTATTTTAACTCGTATAAATTTGCAAAATGATTTTAAGATACAAAGTTAAATGAGAGCAATTACAAAAAAAAAAATTGAATTATAATAAGAAATTGCATTATTCTACGAAAACTTTGTATTCCTTCTTCGCTTGAGTGAAGTTTTAAAATAAAACTCCAAAATTTAGTGAGCAGTCATGAGGGCTTCTAGTCAGTGTGGCCTAAAATTAAAATTTAAAGTTTGCTAGAATATTTTTTGTTATAATTCATTGCAAGAAAATTGAAATTCTTTTACAAAGAACAAACATATGAATGAGTTAGCCGAAAAAAGAGAAAAAATATAGCAGCGTAAAATGCGCAAATATATGCGCGGTAATGTTCATTATTAATGTCGGCTGGGTTTCGTGGTTGGTTTGTTGCTGGCCTTCTGTACTCAAGGTTGTGGGTTGGACCCCGGCCCAAGTCCATTGATTTCCATGATGCAGAAAACCGACAGTGCCCATGTCGTATGATTATACGGCATGTAAAAGGTCCCTAGCGGGTTGATCTAGGCAAAATTAAATCCTAGTACAGGTTCGCACCGTCAGACCTCATGTGGCTCCCCCTAGGAAGGCAACTGGGCGTCAAAATTACCTGCGGCGATTGATATTCACCTATATGGCACCGCATTAAAAAGAGATACCTGCTTTCGGTGAATGTACTAGGTAGATTGTTGGACTTTGTTAACAACTGTTCATAATATGCCAATAGAAATAAAAAATATGTTCACTATTAAAGCTAAGTTAGGAAAAAATTCCCCTGATTTAAAGAACATTTTTTATTACACATCGCAGCATTTTATGTGGATTTCATCCATATATTTATATACGAGAGAAAAGTATTAACTGTGTGAGCGCGTGTGTGTGGTTTGTTATCATCTATACTTAACATTAGATTTGTTGATATTGCATAGTACAAAAATCTACTTAAAAATATGAGTATGTCACATCATTACAGGCGTTGAAATTATAAAGAGTTATAACACATGAGGACTTTTTTAAAATTTTTAATAACTATTTTACATCTATAACTCGGAAAAAAATTCTAGAACTAGAAGTTTTAAACTCACGCATGAAGAATGAACTTAACAATTATGATTAATTTTTACACTAATCGATTCGCACAAGGAAGCGTCACATAAGTTTGAGAGGTAAGCAGAAGTAGATTTTGATTGAAGGCAGACAGAATGTAGTTCACAACACAAACTTAACAGAATAAGCTTAAAATAAATAATTCAAGGAAGTTGTTTGCCAAAAGGAGTTACACTCGCGGAATAAAATACTCGAATCCACTTTTATAACAGTTAAAAATATGTTTCTTTCGGAAATAGTGCAATTCCCAACTTCGATCTCTCCGCTCAAGAACACGATCATTACCCCACAATTGGTTTCACCTCTTAAAATGTTTACAAAATCTAACTTTATGAAATGAGGGTTAAAATAACAGGGCTGTAGCTACCGCCGTATCTACCGTGTCAATGATACTGTGCTGCCAGGCAATATAATTCATACAGATTGAAGAACCACAAATTGTAGACCCCTGTCTTAGACAAATACTCTATCTTGAAATCAAACCATTTTGACAACACGTTTACTTTCCATCGAATTTCAGAGGGAGCCACGATATGTAGCGATGCACGCTAAATCTTCCGAGAGCTGTAACGTCCTCCCGTTGGTTCGGTGTGGTAGTTAGGAGGGGGGCCCAGCCTGTGTCGTCCACGCCCCCTTGACCATGGTTCGTTCCCAAATTTCGGGCCCAAATTACGGGTTCGTTGTCAAAAGCCCTTTGTAGCTGAACGTGCGAGAATATTCACTAACTCAACTAGACAAATGCCTCTATCTTGAAATCAAACCTTTTTGACAACACGTTTATTTTAAAAAAAGAATTTCAAAAGGGAGCCACGTTTTTTTTTTTTGTTGCTCGTCCAAATTGAAATTACTTTTTCCCTTTTTTAAAATTTCGTTCTGAAAAAAAAGAGATAATGTTTCATTTACTTTGTTGAAAAAACATCTCTTTTGCTGAAAGATTATACTCAAAAATGTAACTTGTATTTTGCCAGAGATTTTAAAAATAAGTGATACGTATCTACATCCTTTACACTGACATTTTACACACACTTGCTCAATTTATTGTATCCTGTCAAATAAACTTTGCGTCTTAAGCATATTTTTCATAAATAAAACAGAATCATGATTTTTTTTAATTAAAAAGGTATATTTTTAAAAGATGCTTTTTTCTTCATTGATGCTTTTTTCGTTTTCTTTTTAATAGAGGGCAGACAAATCAAGCGGGTAATTTCTTTAAATGTGGACTTTTCTTTTTAAAAATCATTTCATGGGGGCATTTTAAAAAAAATATCAAAATGTATGGCCAAAAAATATGCTTTTCTTTTTTTTTTTCCCCCAAATTTAAAAAAAAAACATTGATTTTTAAATTTTATTTTGTTTTTTGAAATTTTATTTTATTTCAATATTTTCTGAAATATTTTCGTTTTTTCTTAAGGTTTTACACACATATTTTAAAAATTTTTAAAAATTTGAATTTTTTTTTTTTTCCCATTTACAGAATTCTTTTAATAATCTAATGAAAGTCTAATACACATATCACGTTTCTTTATATCTCAATGCTAGTTTATTGAGAATATAATTTTCACTATGTAATTTAATTAAGCAAATGTTTTCGTCTTGCCCCATTTTTTATTATTGTTAGAATGGCCCCATATTCTAATTGATAACCTCAGCACTAGTTTTTTTTTATTTAATGTTCCAGAGAGTATAAAAAAATTTTTTCTTCAGATATTTTTCTGATAAAAAAAAAAACACATTCTAAATAATAATAGTTTCTATGTTCTGGGGAAAATTTTTCCCAAAAAAGTTTTGTTGTGTAATAAGGTAATAAAAATCCTGTTAAAAGAATTTGTACTAGAATAATGTAACAGTTTTACGAAATTGTTTATGTATTTAATGAGAGTTTCTTTTTTTGGGGGGAGGGGGGCTTAATATATGATTTTATTACATTGGTGCTACTTTGTGTTCAAAAGAAATTTTGCATATTTTGTCGAATTTCTAGAAAAAAATTGAACAAAATGTAAAAAATAGTACTTTGAAACAAAGATGCAAATCTTGCTCACCGAATGCATAAGCGCGTATCTCTTTGTGTGTAATTTGTTCAGAAACAGGATATACATGTGCTGTGCCAAAATCCGTATTTTGTTCGTTAGCACACTTCGCCGAATTTCTCTCTCTTGACGCGTATTATTTATTTTCATAATACATATAAAAAGATTGAAGGGGTGACCGAAGTTTCTTTCAAAAGGAAAGCAACTCCCCCTCAGTAAAATTCTTTACTGAAAAGTCGCATAAATACACCTTTAAAATACTTTTGTTATTGCCTTGTTATGAGACATGTTGATTTTGATGCTTTCCAACTGAATAAAACTGTTTTATATTGTGTGTTCATTTACGCTTATTTTTTTATTATATTTACTTAAGTAAAATAAACTTCACTACGCAATTGTGACGGACCCCCGAAATTTGAGCAGCAGTCAAGTGAAGAGAATGACACAAGAGCTAAACTCCACTCTTCAAATGTCCACATCATGCGAACTTAAAGGATTTTGAACCACGACAGGTTATTTGTTGTTATTACTTTTGCCACCTGATCGATAGAAACGTCAGATCAAGGCCTACGAAATACCGCGTGGCAAAGTGTAAAATTGTACGCGTGTCATTAGCCTTGGGGCACCATGCAAAGGGCAGTACACAAAATTTCGGTTCGATTACAACTAACATTGAAGCAGACCATCCTGGGGTGGTCGCGACCCCCATCTCTTCCCCTTCCACCAACCTCCCCGGGGATTGGGCTTGTGGCTATTTAGAGTACAAACATGCCGCAAATGTACGACACATTTACAAAATTCCGTGCCTTCTCCGGGATTCGAACCCAGGCCCTCCGACACAGCAATCATCGTCGCGAAAATCTATACGGCTGGTGACGGAAGCTCTGTTTAATTTCTTTTAATCTAATAGACAATAAAATATGTGATCTGTCTGATTTGATTTTAATTTACTATGAAGCCCCCGAGGGCTGTTGGTGACAGATCTCGTAAAAATTATTGGTACAAGGAAATTATTAATAAATAAAAAAAAACAATGTAAATAATAACAATGTAAATAAATAATTTAATACTAATAAATAATTAAAAAAATTCACGACATAAGTGATGTACAAATCGTAATGGGTGGCTTAATTCCATCGAATCAACACACATGCACACAACACCCCAGTTTTAACCACTCTCGATGAAAACTTTTGAATATTAGGAAAGAGCGACATGAAATAGAGTTGAATTATATGTAAATAATCCATGTATTGGTGAATTTCCGTCGAAAGGCTATTCTTATCCCCATAATAATTCGATGGTTCTTTTGAAATTTCGAATCATATAATGAGAGTCCGTCCTTCCGTCTACCAATACCTGTGAGTCGAGTCGTTGAATATGTCATTCGCAGTCGGTGGGTGGCGAAAATACAATCCACTGCGTTTTCATCTCATCGGCCGTTTGTCTATCGGAAGGAATCAATGAAATTAATTTCGAATCCTTCCTGATCTAAAGGATCCAGCCAATAAGGGAAAAAAAGACTTCTCGATGATATTCACGCGAGAATAGACGCCCTCCGTTTCGAAGAAAATTGTTATAAAATAACTTATTCTGCTCAGTTAACTTTATTTTTGTAGGAAACAATACACAGCTAATTCGATTTATTTTTTATTCAATCAAATATTAGTATTTGTAAATAATAGTAGTATCTATAGACACTTATTTTTCATCTCAAAACCTCATTATAACTAAATTTCCTTCTCCGTTTCATTAAAGTCTGGAGGTCGCGTTAGCTCAGGGGTCATGGTCATGTATTCGTGGCCGGTGTGTCATGAGTTCCTGGCAATTGCCACTTATTAGTCGCCATGTAGAATAGCTGATGCACATGAAATATGTCGGAACTGAAACTTCTCTTGCAGGTGTGGCGAGGGAAGAGGGGTGCCGACTCAGGTGCGGTCCTCGTCACAAATGTGTGTCGAAATTACGACATACATTGCGAAAAGCCCTCGAGGTCCTTCTAAGGGTGATACCTTTAAAAATCAAAGCAAATCCAACCGTGAATAATTTTCTGTATTAAAGAAAATATATTTTAGATTTTGATTGTCTTTTTACGCACGTACCATTAAAAAAAAGACTCACTTTTTCGAGCTAACTGAAGAGAGAAAATGTATGAAACGTTTTTATAATATATTTAAAGCAATAATATTCAGAAGGATTTCTCTTTTTAGGTTTTAGTTTCAAAAGAAAGTAAAAATTTAGTTTTCGATTTCAGTAGAAAGAGTTGAAATGAAGCAAATTAAAACTAAAATATAATTATAAATTTCTATTCCTGTACAGCGATGTAATCTGTCATTTGTTTTTTAGCTTTATATTAAATAAGTATTTACCGGATAGAACAAGAGGTAAAGATTTCATTTTGAAATTAGCAACATGGCCCTTCCTAAAAATGAAATTTTAAATCAACACGTGCATATTCTTTCCGATGAAAAGTCTCATATTTGTGAAGTATGCAATACGCCTTTTTTTAAAAGTGGCAATTTAAAAATTCATTTACGTATTCATACCAAGGAAAAGCCTTACATTTGTGAAATATGCAACAAAGCTTTCTACCAAAGACATAATTTAAAAAAACATTTGCATATTCATACCAAAGAAAAACCTTATGTTTGTGAAGTGTGCAATACGGCTTTCTCTCGGAATGGAAATTTGAAAACTCATTTTCGTATTCATACGAAAGAAAAGCCTCATGCCTGTGAAATATTCAGCAAAACTTTCTCACGAAGTGATACTTTAAAAAAACATTTGCGTATTCATACAAAAGAAAAACCTCATATTTGTGAAATATGCGACAAAGCTTTCTCAAGATGTGATACTTTAAAACAACATTTGCGTGTTCATACCAAAGAAAAGCCTCACAGTTGTGAAATTTGCAACAAATCTTTCTCACAGAGGTGTACTTTAAAAGAACATTTGCGTATTCATAAAGAAAAGCCTTATGTTTGTGAGGTGTGCAATATAGCTTTCTGACGGAGGTATAATTTAAAAGAACATTTGCGTGTTCATACCAAGGAAAAGCCACATAGTTGTGAAATATGCAACAAAGCTTTTGCCCATAGTAGTACTTTAAAAAGACATTTGCACATTCATACCAAATAAAAGAATCATGTTTGTGAAGTGTGCAAGAAAGCCTTCTCTCAAAATGGTGATTTGAAAAAACATTTGAGTATTCCTGTCAACTGCAAAGCTTAATTTTAGGATATTCCGATCTAACAACTTTTAAAGACTGAAATTTACTAAAAATGTACGCTCTGTTTAAAAGTCCGGGAAATGTTTATATTTTAGGAAATTTTTAGATGGTCTTCATTCATAAATCATCAGTTTTATATTCAGAAGTTAAAGCAGGTATGCGGAAAAACCGACAAATATATTATAATTGTATGCTATTTAATATGACATAACTTCAATCATGGACTTAATCTTAGAAGATTACTTACACTTCACATTTAGAATTTTACTTCACAGTTTCGTATTCTCATGTATAACCTAACGCATTTTAATCCCTGAATGTATTACTTTTGACAAAATAAATTTTATTTCTTTACAGGAAAGAACATTTCTTGTAAGTTTTTAGATCGAGCATTTTAGTCGCACGTTCATTTAATCCGTGGATTTCGATGCAATACATGAAGTATTTCTGTGTTTTACGAGTGAACTTTTAGGATATCTTGTGAATTAAAAATAAGGCTTTTTGGGCAGAAATTGTGAAATTCCATTCGAAACGACAAATTAGGATATTTTACACTAATAATTTTCTTTCAATTTCCGAAATTCAGGTGACGGAAAAGGATATGTAATTCTCGCTGTAATTTACATCTATATTTAAATTGAAATATATTAAAATAGTAAATTTTTTTCTTGTGTGTTACAGGAAAGAAATATAAATATAAGAGTAATATAGGTCTAAAACCTAAATAAAAATAAATGTAAATTTATGTTACTTTTTTTTTCATCTTTAAACAATCTGTTTCAAATGTAAACAATTAGGATTTTTCGTACAAATATGGAGTAGGATTTAATGTTAAAGCTTAAACAATATTTTGTTAAGATATAATAATTTATTAGGTTTTGCGGTGAAAATAACCTTATCTTTTTTGGTATGTGCAATCTCGATCATTTTGTTAAATTTTTTATTGAAAAATTATAACTGATTTTTTTTTCCTTTCTTCGAGAAAACTTTTTCAAAAAATATAAAGTTCTTAGAAGAATTATGGTTTTAACTTTTGTCGTATACCTGACTGAGAGAATTTTAAAAGAAGAAAATAAAGAATATTAGGATGTACTATTTTTTACAGATAACCTTTGAATAAGAAGAATGGATCATTCTTTTATTTAGGAAGTTTTCAAATTCTGTGTTCGAGAAATATCTTAGGACTTGCTTTTCGAGCAATTCGTTTTAAGTAGAAATTTAGATTTGGGAGATAGATGCATTATTTTTTTTAGGTGAACTGATTTCTTTTTCTTTCATTAAATGAAGTAGGAAAATAACTAATTTTTAATGTAATTAATATAATATTTATCGCTAACTCTCTAAAAATGGAAAAACGCACCAATATTTCTTTTTGGTTTATTTTTTTTTTTTTTACACAAATTCTTAAAACGAAATGTTTTTTCATGAAAACTAAAATTAATTTATCTGTATTTAGAAATATGCTTTTGGGATATTAAAATGTTCGAGAAATAAATTTTTATTTTAGATAGTAAAATTTTATTTGTTACTTTTTCTTTTTAGAGATCAATAATAACGGGTTATTTATATATATTCTCAATAGCGACTACGAATAACTAGCATTATTAATATATAATAACGTTTTTATTGTATACTTTGAAACATGGAATTGAACATATTTTATAAAACGGTAAACAATTATCTTTATATTGAAAGATAAATGGGTTTTAAAACTTTAAAAAAGTCCGTTTACTCATCGAAATTTTTTTCATCAAGCAAACATTTGTTGTTTCAATCCCTTGGGAGGGCCACACCAATTCCGTTTGTCCTTTCCCGGGGTAATAGAGTCACACACCAGGTCGTGTGTTCCCCCTGTCCGGGAAATGCCACAGCAGCCCAAAAGATAAGCAGTAGAAGGGGAGAACGGGACGGAAAAAAAGACTTTCCCCCTACAAAAAGTCATATTGCAGGTGACCCCCAAAGCCCGCCAAAGGGGTCTGATTAACCCAACCCTGCACTGCATAGATAGGCCAGGACTCTTAGCTGCTACCCGTGGTGAGCAGGAGGTTTGCCAAGTCAAACATTTTACTTTGGAAGGAAGGTTTTTGAATCGGTTAAAAAAATGGAGCTGGGGTTAAAAGACACAACCCCCACCAGCCACTCATCAGCAGCTTTTTATCCTTTTGAACGATGTCTGCTCGCCAATTTAGTTTCCCTAAGAGCTATAATTTCCACATCAGCTATTTCCAGAATTTTTAAATTTTAAATTTTTGTAGCCAGTAATTTAAACCAAAATTGCATTGCAGCAAACGAAATTTTTGGAAGATATTTTTTCTGTGGAGACTGTAACAATTTTTTACACAGGGCCCCTCCAAGTCCCGTGTCCCCTGATTTACCTGCGTGACGGACGATGCAGTGGAGAATCAAAAAGGCGGTTGGTCCATGGCGAAGGGTAATATGCATCTTCCTTTTAAAGTGAAGAACCACTTGGGTGGAAGTGCAAACCTCATGCCTGTTTCCGCAGAATGTTTTTTATTTCTACCACCTTTTGGGAAAAAACCAAAGGGATTCCCGATCCGCCACAGGGGGACTCTCCCTAGAGAAGCCATTTGTATTTTATCATCACATTAATTGAACCATAACTTTTTCCTTAGAAAAAATTTTTATTATTATTTTTATTCGAAATTTATTTAGTTGAATTTTTTACATTGAAAGATGCTCGGGGTGGAAAATTTGATTTATTGTTATTTTTTTCCTTTATATCCATTTAAAGTATAAAAATAATTTTATTATTATGTTCTTCTTAAACTGCATTAGAAACTGAATAAGTCTACGCTACTCAATAAACCGAGTCCTTTGAATGTGTGTTTTTCAAAATGTACTTTAAGCTTTTTTTTCCGAAAAACTAAATATTTCATATATTTAAAACGTTTTAAAAAATAGTCTTTTTCCCTCTCTCCAGAATATTTTTCTGCATTTTAAAAAGGTTTATTTCACATGCTGCAGCTCAGATCCCTTCCCAAATTTTACATTCGAGATTCAGCTGGCGTTTATTTAATTCCCGTTTTGTGCTTGCTCAGAATTTATTTTCGCGGAACCATATCTTCTTCTCTCAAAGATAAATCTTGGATAACAGAATAAACCTCAAACACAAAAACATGTTCAAACCGTTTTTGGGTACCGATATTTTAACCTTGGGGGGCCATTTTAAAATTTTGGAATGTTTTCCCAAAACGAATGGGGGTACCAAAACCTGAAAAAAAAGTGAAAAACTCTGCTTTGTATGTTCAATTCCATAGTACACACCCAAAATGCGAGAAAAAATTTTTGGTTCTTCCCGAAACACTAATAGTATAAAACCCAGAGGGTTAGTTGCCCATAAAGAAATAGAGGCAAAAATCATTATCAGGAATATAGGATCGTGGAAATGTTTCAAGGGGTGGAGGAGCCCTAAAAAGCAAAAGAAAAAACAGGGATTATCGAAGTTGTAAGTTTTTTAGAAAAATAATAGTATAGAGGGTCTATTAAAAATAATTTGTTTTTTTCGCGTCACGCATTAATTACAGTATATGCAGTGAAGTTATTAAAAGGTTGGTAAATTCATTATAGTCCAAATTCTGTTGTTTGTGAGGGAGGAGATTACATCTGTAATATTCGAAGGTTGGGATTATTTTTTTGCCCTCCCCAAAGGGTCCAGGACAGAAGTCGGCTTTTTTCCCAAACATCCGCTTTTGGGGGAAAAAAAAGAGTTTCTGGCGTCAAAGGGAAAGGGGTGATGACCTAAACAAGATCTTGCAAATTTTTTGGGTGTAGCGTATAGAGGGTTATCTATCGCAAAAGAAGCCGAATTTTCAGTTGTGTGACG
>BMAV01013185.1:0-64912 GCA_019973955.1 Trichonephila inaurata madagascariensis
TTACCTCGCAAGTGAGGGTTTGAATTTTGATTCAGTTAAACTATCTGAAAATGAGCTAGAACAAAGAATTGTTTTTTAACCTGGGGCCTTCGGGGCATCTGCTCTTAAAAAAAAATTCAGGTTTTTTTATAAAGGTCCATATTTAAATGAGCTTAGTACGCGACATAGTTGCTAATGTAAATATTTTATTTGTGCTCATTCCTTTATTTTATTATTAATTCATTTGGGAAGAAACAAATAGGTTGAGTAAAGAAACATTATACATTTTGTAGTAAATTAAGAGCTCTCTAATTATATCAGCAACAAAGGAAAAAAACATATTTTAAAGTCACTTATTTAATCAATCACGATAAGATTCTTATTGAACTCATATTAGGATCTGTGATTAGTTCATAACATTAACCGAAAACAGTACAGGAGACCGGTTCAAAAACTTCAAAACCTTGTTAGGTGTGAGCTAGGTTTATTTATGTTAAATAGAATAAAAGCAACAGAGAAAAAACCACATACGACAGATTCAAATTATGACTTTAAAAATATTGAAAGACTTTGTTTAAAAAGAGCAAATAATACTATTATAATGCCAAACATACAACACAAAGAATTAGTTTACTGTTTTCGTTATTTTCAGTTATTCAAAAATTCATTAATTGTTCGTATTTATTCTATTCCTAGCAAATGGCAGAGCGATATTGTGTGTTATGTTTCAGAGTCTGCAAGATTTATCTCAACTTGGCATATTTATTTGACGAATCCTTCGTGAACAAAAACAATGTCTAATTCATACAACGGAGAATATTAGGAATTTTGCCCTCAGTCTTATTCTCTAGATGAATTGGTATTTAGTCAAAGTAGCGATCACACAAAAGCTGACGCTTTTAACATACCGTTGAATGTCATAGGTTAAGATCAAGTGATTTGGATATCAGTAAGCAAATCGAACCAATGTATTTTGAGTAATTAAATTATGCAGCTTCTAAGAGGTTATTTTAAGAGTACTTTTTTTCCTTAAAAATTAATCCACAGCACACGCGTGCATTTCAAAAAGGATTAAAAGGAAACAATTTAAAGTCAATAAATGCAAGATAACTGGTTTTAAAAATTTTTTATAAAATTGTTTTTGAATATTCTTAAATAATCAATTTTTAGTAGTAATAAATAACGTTTAATGTGTAATAAAAAAATTCAAAATATTGCTTAAACCTAGAAACGAAAAATATTTTTAATATATGAACACATGAGTAATTTTATAAAATTCCAGTAATTTTCCTAATATGCAGCAATTTGTGCATCAAAATCGATTTATGAAACATGTACAGTGGTCCATATAAAGCATAATTGCTCGGAAAATCTTCTAGAAATTGAATTTTGCAATGAAAATAATCTTTAAGAAACTATCTGCATATTACAACTCTTTTAAAATTGTATTTTGATTCAAATTGTGCACACTAAAATGGTTTTCATTGCGCTGTAAGGCTTCATAGAAGAGTTACAGATTAATGGTTGAAGAAAGCTGAGGAGATTACAGACCTATATTCACCAAACATCGTCGCGTGAAAAATTGGGGTTGTGCTGCACATTGAATCGTTGAAGTAGACCTGGGAATCCTGGATTAGCATGAACTAATCCTGAGAGGAATAACTGGATTAGTAATTTACCCCGAAGGCCTCGGCGTTTTTTATAGAGGACAGGGAACTTAACGAAAATAGGAAACCCAAACAAGGGTGAGATTTTTTTACTGGTGTGCCCCATCATACCCCTCCCCCCCCACCCTTTTTTTTTTTGGGCATCATTAATACGAACAAATCGCAATCTTTCAATGATATGCCGTGGAGATGTAGCTCAGGCGTCACTTTTATGAAATAATTGTGGTTTAAAAAAATTACGAAATTCCACGTCAATAGCGTGTGTATATAGTTTAAAAATAAGGTCACACACATAGTTGTGAACTCGAGGTTCGAGTCCTGGTACCTCTGAAAATCCACCGTGTATAGGTACTGATGCACGTTAAATCTGTTCAGGCTCAATGCCCCCGTGATCAAGTGTTTGTGTGTGTCAAAATGGTATGGAGATTTGGAGGGTGGGATTCCAGCTCTGTTTGTCATCCTCGTCACTTAACCAAAGTTCAAAATTTCCTTTTGTGACCAATAGTCCTCGCGTTGCTTTAGAGTGAGGTTAGAAAAAAGAATCAAATTACATTCCAAACTTTTTTTTAGAACAATAGCGCATTACGACATTGGTAAGTTAAATAATCATAAAAAAATTGAAAAAATAGTAAAATCTCTCCATTTTTCAAATTTTTAAGTGTAAAGTGCGAGAGGAAAGCTTTTGAATAGGTCAAAGGTAACTTTTATAGGCTATAACGATCGAAAAAGAACAATTTTGTAGGGCCCACCCTAATATATAGTGTTATTAGGTATCATTAAGTAAAATAGGCCATACTTTTTTTTTAAGATAATTTAAAAGCTGATTCAATAAATTGAAAGCGAATGCATTGCGCATAAATTTATATTTGTAATTCCGAAAGGTAATGATAAAATTTATTTAAAATAGGAAAAAAGGAGATTTGTGTGAATCCCCATTTCTTACAACAAAAAATAAAAAGGGGAACCCAAAGTTTTTTTGGAACTTTCCGCAGTAAAGGTTTTTTATTTGCTAGATATGACCCTCCTCGAAATATTTCTGTTTGATCTTTTAAAATTTTTTTGATCTTTCCCTTTCCCTTGATTGTGACTTGCTTTAAAAAATATGAATAAAATTTTTAAAACGTTTGGTAAGTTTTTAATCTGAACACAAAATATTAATTGATGTAATATCACTAAAAATTAGTTTGATCACTAACTCCAATTGAGAAAACCACTTAAATATGATATTGAGAATTCCCCTTTATTATTATAATTTTTTAAATTCCTCGAGATTTCTAGACATACTGACAACTTCATTCAAAGACTTTTTAGATTGCTTTGAATTATGAATTGCTTAACAAGTACTTCGGTAATTGTCACGATTCCCCATTAACTGCAAAGCATTGATACGATATTTTTAAGTGCTAAATAAATGAAACACGAAAAAAGTTGTCAGGTAACAGTTTGTTTTACTTTGATGAATAATCAAAAGAGCAATCTAATAAAACGAACACTCAACAACTAACACTTTAAGAGCGCAAATTGCAGAAGCACTTAAGAGCGCAAATCGATGTCTGTAAATTTCACGTTACATCTAAAAAAAGACACCAGTACTACTCACCTACATGTGTTCAAGGAACATGGTAGACCAGTAAAGAAAAAACATGGTCTCAAAGATCTCATTTACATGGAACGAAGTAATTTCTCCACCTTCATTTAGATCATGTCCACCACACAAGGGAAACACGATAGTCTAGAAATTACGAAGACCAACTAGAAAATAAAATGGAAAGGCATTTTTAGGAAGAACCACTACCAGGAGACATCAATGGATTAACCAGTGTGAAGGATGAAGCCCCTTAAAAAACACAGGTGCTCACGCGAATTCGGATTCAACTCTAGCTCTGCACGGGAAAATTTCCCCCCTGCTGGTTTGAACCCTCCCCCCCTCCAAAAAAACAACCTTTTAAAAACCATTGGTCCTTTTTGGGGCTCGCATTTTAAAAATACATTTAAACTACTGCAAGCCTTGCGAAACACATAAAAACTGAAAAACTGGTTAGGGGCCTGGGGGGACCCTGTATCAAAATTCATTGAGGGCTTCTTTATAGGGCACCTTAACATACTATTTTTTGCTTACGTGTTTTGGGGGACCTGAAACTTCGGTGTCCTTGCCGGTGATAGGCGGAAATACGCCCCGCATAACCACGCATCTTCTCCTCTAAAGGTCATTTTTTTTTAATTTTTTCAGGTTACTGAAAAACATTTTTTATCTCTTGTCAACTTTTAATCCGACAATCACGCCCCAATAAACAAGGCCTTTCCTGAGAGGGGCCTCAGCTGGAGGAAGCTTCCCCGCCTTCATGAAAGGAATTCGATTCCATTGAAAATTTTACATCTAGAGCGGTGAAGGTTTGATGATTTTCCGCTGTGGGGGCCCCAATGACAAGGCATCTCCTCCTCCAAATGTAAAGATCTCATCTCTATCAAATGAATCATTTAATTCTATCTTTGAAGAACCTACAACTCCACCTGCTGATATTGCACAAGATTCCAATCTCTAATAAAAATTCCACCGCAAAACCAGATCTAAAGGCTTGACACTCTTCTCCCTCTCTCCCCTTAGGAGAACAAAGGTACAGTTTTGGGAAACAATTACGTCCAGCTTTCGGGAACTACTTTTAAATACTTCCCATAAACATCTCTTACTTGATCTTAAGCTGCGTTCACACTTTTAACACCAAAAAATGGCTTACAGTGAGCACCTCTTTGAATAACCCCTGAGCATGTTCCATAAGAACCTCAGCCTTAATGTGAAAAATTGGTATTCGATATACCCCCGGGGTTTAAAAAAACCTTCAGAACTGCGCCTGACCAAAGTTCTTTTGCCCTGGCATATGAAGAATATCCTTTCTCTAGCAGCTCCAAACGGATCTCGATCAAAAGTCCTCCCGCAGAAGGCCAATGATACAAGAGAACTCATTCTCCCTCAAGATTTCTCGGGGACCAAAAGCTACAAAAGTGAATCCGAAGACGATAATCACTAGCAGTTGAAGATCCAGGTACCATCCCACTTGCTTCCCACATCTCTTCTGAGGCGGATCTTTCAACTGTTCCAGTGGAACCATGGAATGCAAGTACATCTCAACCATCTGGAGAAAACAAGGATGAGAAAACTCCTCGCATTGATTTACTTATCTAAGCCGACTTTGTTGAACTCCTGCAAAATATTTCTGAATGAAATTAATGAAACTAAGGAGAGACTTCCTCTCCTCATTGACCGTTGACTCTAAAATAGGCGTTTGTGTCCGTCCCAACGCCATCTTAGAGAGTGAAGTAGGCAGTGGTATTTAAGGTCTCGATAGTTTTTTTACAGAAAATCAGTTTACCTTCTCAATCTACGCTCAGATCGGGTTGCAAATAACAACACTATACTATTTGAAAATAGTCGTCTCGTTCCAAGAAGCCAGGAATAGCTAAGTGGTCAAATACCAGCCACTTTCACTTTCTTATTTGATCATTATTCTCGTTGGATGCTCTGGGGGTTAGGGTTCCAGGAAACGATCCTTTCCTGCGGGGTGTTTGTCCCAGGTTATATACTTAGTTCTACTTCGCATATTGTGCGTCTCTAACTTCATTTTCTGGAGCAGAGACAAACACTGAGCATTTGACAGTTTACTGCTAAAATAAGAACTAGCACATCTGATTACTCCTTTCGATAGAAAAGAAATATAAATAATAGTTTGTGCAGTCTCTTTGTTTTAATTTGTATTTGTCTTTATCTTATCTTATCTCTAGTTATCTTAAATTTCCTTGAGTGAGAAAATGTTTCCCCACCTAATAAAACTTTGTGGCATCCTATGCCCATGTTAGATCGATATAAGTCTTCTGAATTGTCCATCTTTTCTATCATTGGATAAACGGGACAAATAATATGGGAATGTGTGATGAAGTATGGTGACAGTCCTATATATACAGGACATACAGCAACCCTAATAACTGTTCTTTTTAAAAAAATTATGTAGTGAGTTTCTTATATACAACATCTCCTGCAACATATAACTTATGTAAACTGTTTAACATTTATATGAAATATTATATTTCTACGATTTTATTGATATATATTGATCTATGACAATCCGATTCGCATCATGGGGCCGTTGTGGCATAGTGGTAATTGTCATGAACTCGTGGCCAGCGTATCATGAGTTCGAGCATGGTACCCCTGAAGACCCATCGTGCAGAAGGAGCCGATGCACATTAAGTATGTCGAGGCTCAAACGACCTTCTGTTGGTGTGGTGTTGAAGATAAGAGGGCTGTGTAGCTCCAGTGTCGTCCTCGTCACTTGATAAGGCATAGTTACGAAGTCCGTCACCAAAAGCCCTCGAGTATCTGAATATTGCGACGTTAATTTTCACTCACTCACTCTCACACGACTTTTAAATCTTGAACTTTGGTTGAACTTTTTTTTTCTTTTAAGGGAATTTGAACCAGGTTTTGTCCCCTTTTTGACGGATTCATTTTATCAATGAACTTTTAATTATAATTTTTTGTACTCTTGATTTTATGTATGTAATTAAATATTTTGTTCCAAATTTAGAAGTGAAATATATATACATAATGGGAGGGGGAAGGGGATGAGAGTAAATACTTAATTGATCGAACGGGGAGTAAATAATTTATCGAACATTTTGTCAATGAACTTTTAATTATAATACTTCTGTACTCTTCATTTTATTTTATATTACTTTTATGTATGTAATTAAATATCTTGTTCAAAATTTAGAGGTGAAAAATATATATGTAGGGGAGGGGGAGGGGGATGAGAGTAAATACTTTATATTGATCGAACAAAAATTAGGGTTTTGTATTTAAAATGCTATTTTTATAACCGTCAGGAATAATAAAAATACTTTGAAACATTATTCCAACATATCTTAAAATAATAAAACTATAGTACTCAAAGACCTGAAATATAAACAAGACTGAAATGGGAAATACAATTTCTAATACTTACAAAATTATTACATTTTGAATTTATAAAATCAAATGAATGTCCATTCTCTGAAATGAAATGAAAGTCCATTCTCTGGTTTATTTATAAATTAGATAATTCCCTGAATTTTATAGAAATTTTCTCAAAGTACCAGTTGTAGAAAGTTTTTCCTTCATAGGAAAGTTAAAATTTTTACCGAAAAAGAGGCTGTGTTTAACATCGCGCAAAGTGTACATACGAATAAAAATGCAATCAAATTAATGCAGTTCTGCGATTTGTTTCTTAATAAAAGAGCTAAATATTTGAGATTTTGCTAAAACATGATCTTTGTAAAACTACACTTTTGCAAGTGTAATCTTCGATTATTCACAGCTGAGAAAATCGAGTGCTCTTCCATAATCCTTTGAAATATTCCAGCTATATAAGTAATTTGTTTAAGGAGATTGACGTTATTTTAGATATCTTTCCTAATTGATATCTAGGTATGTATTCAGCAAGCAGAAGTTTTAATAGAATTAGATTAGTGAAAAAGACATTGGAATGAATTTGAGAATTTTAAGAATATTTACTTGTGCCAACCATATTGAAAGTTTATATTTAAGGTCGCAATCATGATTTTAAATTGTTTCATAATCTTTAATTGTTAACTTTAATTTTCTTATTATTAAATTTCTACTACCACCCCTTAAATCATGCCAAATCATCCTCTATTGCTCGACATCAACCTTTCTGATAGGGGATTAAGACCTCACTGAGATCATGTGCCCCGATGATCATTCTACCCATTTTGTATCCATATTGAAAATTTAAATAATACCATGCAGTAAGAAATATTTTTATTAACCATTAAAATTAATAACCCCTATATACTCATGGATAGTATTGCCGTGTGAGAAATGTTTTTAAGCGTATCCGTCCTCGAAATTAAAGTAATTTTAATTAAAAGTATTACTTAGATTAACTACAGACAAATATCGCACAAAGAGCTTTTACTTTAGTAAAATACTATTAAATTTTAAAAAAGTTTTAGGCAATTTTTGTCACACTATTTTACTTTTAATGTTTAATTTAAAATATTTTAATTCACATGCATTTAATTATACAATGGAAAACTGTATGCAGAGAGTTTCAGTTTAATATATAAAAAAAAATTCTCAGCGTAGTAAAGATACGACATGCAAGAAGTGATATTTTTTTTTAAAAAAGGAGTGAATTAATAAATAAAACCCCGTTATATAAAAAGGCAACTCTCATTAAATTTATATTCAATTCATTCAAGTGAAATTAAAAAAACCACAAAAAACAAATGTTCTATTCCTCCATTTTTTTCTTTTTCGAAAACAAAACTACATTCTTGATAGACTATTTTGTTATTCTTGTTTGTAAAATGAATAAACACTAGGAGAAATGTTAAGAGAAAAATGTGTTATGTAAAAGCAAATAAGTTTTGAAACCGAGAATCATTTTCCTCTTAAACACCTGAAATTATTTTATTCTTATGACTGAAAGGCTTAGTTGGAATTTTTTGTTAGTCCTTGGACAGTGATCTTCACACAATATTCAGCTGTATTTGTACATGCTTAAGCGAAACATAAATAAGTTTAGCAGTGTCTTTCGTCAAATTTAAATTCAATGCCAGAGTCTGTCTGGAATTGTTTTATACAAGACTGTATATTCGAGATCTTGATGAGTACCAGTTAAATTTCTACTTTGCTGTATTTTTAACCATATTACGATTCTTTAAGAAAATATTCATCCTAAAATTATGTTATTTTGCCAGAGATAATGTGATAGTGAATTTCGATTACTATAAATCCTCATTAATCTGGACTCCATATATCGAACGTCGCATGATACTGGACAGCCATTAAAAAATTCATAATTAATACACTGAAAGCCTAACTCGTAATGTTGCGAAAAGGTTTTATTTCTACCTAATGCGTGTATCATAAGTAATGCATTGATTCAGTGGCGTAACTTACGCTCCGCATTGCGGAGGGGGGCAAGATTCTAGGAGGCCAAAAGTCTGACGGCAGGTACGTATCCTTCGTAAGATTCGGCTTGGGGCACAAAACCTGACTTTTCAGGGGCCTAATATTATTCGTTACGCCACTGCATTGATTCCACTACTCTCTAATGCAATCAATGGAGTAACGTACGCTCCTGCAACCCCCTCATCACGGGGGGGGGAAGTGGCAGGTTTCTTGGGGGGCCCAAAGCATTGATAAACGCCAATTACGTATTTTACCAATTTATAAAATATTAAAGACAAGATCAGACTTTTTCAGGGGGGGCTAATATTCTCCGTTACGCCACTGAGAGCAATTACTTTTCTGATTTGAGTTAATTGTGAGATGAAAATGATTATCAAGGTGATAATGGAAGTGAGATGGACAATGATGATGAAAATCAGGATGTAACTTTTGACTTTTCTGCTCCAACTCAATAGAGGAATACATACAGATAAGCTCAATCCGATTTCATTTGATTTTCAGGAGATAGTATTGCCCTCACACTGTAAAAAAAATTACCACGATAAATGAAGCCCCGAACCAAGAAATGGACAGTACGAGTCATTCTACATATGATGGACTTTACCATGTCGAGTGCATGACAGAATTAGGGGAACCTGAGGACATTCTGGACTATTTTGCGTTTAGTATAGAAAATGCACGCATCCGGCTTACTGAAGAAGCCATCTCCCACTCCTTCGCTAGCCGAAGATGAATATGATGAGCCCCTTCAAAACGTAGTTACGACTTGCATTCCACATCAAGCAGCTCACAACAATGAAGCTAGGTACATGCCTAAAATGGGTTTAATAGAAATCATCGAAGTAGGTGCAGGAATGAGAAGTGTTCGGCCTTAACTGTACAATGTACAGACTGCAAGGTTTTTCTGTGCTTTACACGAACTAGAAATTGTTTAAAGACATTTCACGAAAATAAAAAAAAATGTGAATGTAATATGTATCTAAAACTTTAATAAAACTTAATTTTCATGTTGAATTTATAAACCGTGTGTATTGTGTGATTAAAAACTAAGATTATAAATCAATTACTTCAATCTTGCATAATACTTAAAAAAATTCTGATTGTAGTATTTGGATCCTGGTGTATCGCATGTGATACATTCCCCCTGGCTTCTATAAATTAAAAATAAATTTTTTTATTGCTTTTCTACATCCTAGTGATCAAAACCAACTATTTAAGTACCTCTTACCAAATATCAAGCTTTTATTTTTGTCTCGGGTCTGAGGAGATTAAAGATAGTTGATATCGAACTTATATTCAAACAATAAGGTTACAATCAAATTAAGAATTTGCCAATTTCTATCTAACAATTTAAAATTATCGGATTAAATGCTCGTTCCTTCTTGTGTTGATCGAAGTGTTTTAAACATGAACGCTTGAGTTTTTTTAATGATAATTAAATGTTGCATTTTAACTTATCTCTTTTTATGTAGCATCAGAGTCGAAATTCGTTTAATTTTTTGAACACTGATTAGTTGGAAAACGTCAAACCAGTGGCGCACACAAGGGGAGTCTGGGACCCCCCCCAAAGCCCTTGATTTTTTTCCGATTGGTTATAATTCTAAGCATATAATAAGTAAAATTTAATTAAATATTTGTTATTAATGATTAATTTAATTAATGCTAATTACATATATTTATTCAATAATTAGTTTTTTATTGTGTTTTGTTCCTGAAAATCGGCAAAATCAAAAATAGCATGATACAAGAATGGTGAACTTTCAACCCCTGACCCCCTTGAAAAATTCCTGTGTGCGCTACTGCATCAGACTATATAAAATATTCTTTGTTGAAATTTTTATTAAAGCTTAGATGAATTCTTTTTTAAATTATATATATTCTTTTAAATTATATATATTTTAAATTTTAATATTCTTTTTTACATATTTTTAGTTTATTGTATATTTTGTAAGAAGCAATTTGTAAGAAGCGCGTCTTTACTAAATCTTTAGGTATGAACAATTTTTTTTCTCTCTCTATTACTTATGAAAATGTTCGTAGCATGCTATTGCTTCATTGAGAAATAATTGTCTAGTGAAACATGATTAGTATTTCATATTTTACCACGAAAGATTTTTGATTTAAATTAACGAAAAAATAATTTTCGAGGAATTGGTTTCTTATAATACGCGAAGAATTAGCTAACCAGTAGCATGGAATGACTTCCAATTATTTCGGCCCATCCTTTAGCTGAAACTGAAGATTTAATTTCGAAAATGTTTCAGATCCGATTAAAAAGACATAGTTCAAAAGCCCGGTCTAAAAGGATTTCAAGACTCGTTTTTTCAATGAAAATCAGCATATATAAGGTGATAAGTTTTTACAATGAAAAGGAGGACGCACGCGAAAAATTTAAGAACAAGTTATACAACGTAAGTATATACATGAAACATTTTATTAATTCAAATAAAAATACACTAATTACACTTGGATTCATTTTAAATATTTACTTAGACGAGTATTTTTCCCCATTGAATGATTGTTTTGTCGATAGATCATTTTCTAATACGTTGGAAATTTCGGAGCAAAAATATATCCTTCACATTGAATTTTAAGGTAAATACTGTAGCTAAAATATCGACATTCAATCTTATTTCTCACTTTTTCAAAAATCATTTCCAACTGAAAAAACTTTTTCAACTTCTGCATTAGTTCCAGGGCAGCACAATGTAAATTCAACAAAAATAACTAAATTATGGTATGGAAAGTGTTCCTTTTTGAAATGGTTAAGTATTACCACCCATCTTTTGTCAATTTCAGCATGCTGATTTTCTAATTGTTCCATTTTATTAGAATTTAAATATACATATTTAGTCTTCTAATTTTTTCAAACAGACAGTTAAATCGATTTTAATATCTTGCATTTCTTTCGATAAAAACTCAACACAATTTGCTATATCTGCCCAATTTACTTGCGATGAAGTTAAAAAGTACCATTGAAAACTGTTATTTCCTGTGCTATTTGTTTCAGACCATTCTTCCATATATAGGAAATATGTTTGGTTCATCTTCTGAATAGAGATTAATAGATGAGTTTTTTAAAATATTGAAAAGGGGGAGGGACAAATAAGGGGACACTTTTCGAGGAAGGACAGAACCTATAAGAGAAGTACTGGTGGTCACCTTACCATATATGAATATAAAATGAAGGAGGTTATTGCCAAATGCAACCGGGCCTGAAAATGCGAACAATGTGCACTATGGACTTCATGGTTAAGGTATTTTCGTTTTTATTAGGGCTCAAAATTACGAATCGCGCGCGTCCATGCTCATCGTTCTGATGCAACGGTGATAAAAACCGAACTAAACCATAAATTATGAAGTTTACAATATTACATCTTATAACATTCCATTCCATAGCTCTAGAATCAGTGGCGTAACGGAGAATATTAGTCTCCCTGGAAAATCAGGTTTTGGACCCCAAGACTGATCTTACAAAGGGTATATACTTGGTGTCAGTTAGGCTTTGGACCTCCTAGAATCCTGCCCTTCCCCCAGCAATGCGGGATTTACGTTACGCCACTGTCTAGAACGGGGGTGGCGAATCTTTATGGATCAACATGCCATTTTTTTCTAAAGAAATGCTAAATGAGGTATACACGTGCCGTCAAATAATTTTGACCCGTGATTATTGGGAAAATAATAAAACTAAAAATACTAAAAACACACAAAAATCTTTATTTACTACTGAAAGATACATTTTGTATTTTATAGTAGTGAATATTTTAGTTAACCTGCGGTCACTCGCGCCTGTTTTTGCTACCGTCGTTACTCGCGGGGTGTAGAGAACACCCCAAACTTTTAACACGTGTATTTAGTTATGAAAATAAAATTAAGTCATTATGATACATATTTATAATGTACAAGATGTTTTTTTGTATTATACAAATAAAATTATTAAATTTATTGCATATAAATGAGACTAACATTAATTTAAACTAATTCAAAATTTTCACATTTTAAAACACATAATTTTATATTTTTTCATAAACCAGTATATATAAAACGTATATACCAGTAATAAATATACTTTATAATTAATGAGATAATGATAGTAGAAAGTAGGAAAATAATATTTTAATCATTTTCCAAACATTCAGAGCAGACTGTATACAAATCGCGGGAGTTCTCAGCCCCCCAGATAAACTTTTGAAGGTTATTACATTCCAATCGTTCGAGAAAGAGGGAATGCATCAGGCCTGAAGGTTCAATAACCTAAAATGTACAGCTACAGAAAAAATCGTGGTTCTGCACATTCTTTTTAGAACCCTGGGAGGATTTTCTTGTTGCTGGGGTGTACAGAACACCCCGCGCGAGTGATCGCGGGTTAAACGTGCAATTCAAATTTTATAAAGTAACATCAGTTTGATTTCTGCTGTTGCAGATGAGATGACAAGTAAATTATATTAGGATTGGTAAGATGTTACTTTTTTAGCAGAATGCATGCTGAGTTGGAGTCATTTGCCAAACGGTTTCTAAACGAGTCTTTAATGTTATTTTTCTCTGAAAATAATGACTCGTAGGCATAAGCCCATGAAAATATGGTTAAAATAGCATGAGATTGCTTCTTCAAACAGTTAAATGTATTTGGAATCGAGTTTAATGTTGCCAAAATTTCATTATTGGTATTTTTACTTATATTGCTTGTTTATATTTCTGTTTCAATCAATTCCACTTTTTCCTTGTTTCAATCCGTTTTTGAATCCATATTAAAGTAGACTAGAAATCGCTAAGTTGCATTTGAAAAATTCTACAATTTCCAACCAATTAAATTGGGGCAAGTTCAATTTATCAAATGATGTATCATCAGGGTAAATAATAAACTTGAGCGTTTCTCATAATTCTTTGATCTGAGAAAATCTCGCTGAAAATTCCTTGATTGAAGAGTCAGTTAGGAAAATAAATTCTTCAATAACTATTTCTTTGTCTGGTTTCTCATGTACATCTTAATCTTTGAAATAGTTTTTCAAGTTTGGGGTTCCTTGTAATAATATAGTTTCTAAACTAAAATGCAAACCGTTTTGATCAGTGGATTGCCCAAAATATTGTGCCGCGTGCCAATGGTTCGTCATCCCTGGTCTAGAACCAACACTTGAAACATGAGCTTTTGTGGACATTTAAGGGTGTTTTGAAACCACACTGAATCTGACAACTATACGTAGTAAATGAAAGCGGTGGCGCATATAATATTGAAATATTAAACCAACGCACGCATTTATTCTAGGACATTTTTCCGATAACGTTAATCATTCTCTTTAGAACAGTGATTCTCAACCACAGTGCCACGGCACTTCTGTATGCCGCCAAATATTTAGAAAATTATTAATTATACCCTGAGAAAAAAAATAAAAACCAAATCATTCTGCCTTTTTATAGAAATAAACTAAAGGTATTCGTGGTATATGTAACTTATTCTTTCGTGGGCAGATGGAAGTGCATGACAGATAAGTAAAATTCTTTTAACTTATTTTATTGTTAGTGTGCCGCCAAATTTTGAAATTGTTAAGTGTACCGCAACAAAAAAAGTTGAGAATCATTGCCTTAGAAGATTAATTGCTGCTAATACTAGATTAAATATAAAAATTTCAACAAAAAAATACGCAATCTATTACCTAAGATATACTTTGCACTATCACTTATATACGTAAGTTACAAATCATAATCATTTTTCCTGTTATATTTAGTATTTATAAAAAAAAGGATTAGCAATTTATAAGTGTATAAAATACGATACCTGGAAGCATTTAAGTTTGTTACTTTTGAAATAAATAAGTTTATGCTAACTTTTTTTTCTGAACTTTCGTCTTTGATTTTTAAATTTGTTTCTGAGGCAAATTATATAGTTTGAAAGAAATATCAGAAAGAAGTATTTTTTTTAAAGTAAACAGTTTAGCACCTATTATGTCTAACAGTTTTAATCTATTTTGGTTAAATTGTTCGAGTGAATACAGTTATTTTGAAGCTAATATACGGAATAAAAGTATCAAATTCTACTCGGTTGCGAGCTTTCGCAACTCAAACATGAGAGTCCGCTAATCTTGGAGTATGAAATCTAGCATATTTTTTCTGGAAATGCTTAGCACATTTGCGCAGACCTATGTAATGAATGTTCCTTGTGACCCGTAGTCAAGGACAGCTCTTATTTGTTTTGTCTGGCCGCGCGCGCAGTAGAATCGTTCACGGTAACACATGCCGCCGGCAGAAGTGCAAAAGTTGCTAGTGTGAAATTTATGGAAAGCTCATTTGCATTTACTTGAATAAACTGATCGGCTGCTGTCGCCAATTGATTCAACAGGAGTGCATTGAGATGTGTGAGTGTTTTGACATAGCATTCTTATGAATATTATTTTTTTATAAGCTTGAATAGTGTTTCGCTTTACTAAAATGTCATGTAAATGAAGAACCGCATGAAGAATTGAAGAATTTATCAAAAAGAAAAATTCATATTTAACTTTATATGAATTGTTTCCGTTATCAAACACTCTGGTCTTAAAAATAAATTTAATACTTTTCGTACTTAATATAGTACGTATAATAAGGTACATTTATAGAGAAATGCCTCAAAAATGAGAGCAATTTTCTGCTACTTTTTTTATGTCTATACCAGTGCTTCTCAAACTTTCAATATTCGCGACCCAGTATTCAATCATATATTTCATCGCGCCCCCTCCATACAATGACAATGTATTGAATTCTTTAATACTACTCTTTGAGCATATAAACGTCTCTTACATCCAAAGCATTAATTTTCTGGACGTATATATACGTCCTTCCAAAGTATGTACTTTTCTGTACAATGCTATCCATAAAATTCAGAAAGCTTGTGAATGCAATTAAAGTACTTTGATAATGTTTACGAAGGATTTATTTCAGAGGATTTGTTCCCCAAAAAGATCACATTCGCGCGTCTACGTGAAAAATGATGGCATTGGGGAACAAATAACGTAACTTTTAATCGGCAGTTAAGGGATTATTTGTAAACCGTACAAATTAACAAGGTAAGTATTAATAAAAGTCTATGGGGCCAATGGTAATTATCAAACTTGTTCTTAACTTGGTATTGTTAAACTAATTACAAAATACATTGTGTACAATACTGATATATTTATAAGTGTATTAAATGTAAATGTGTATTTCATTTTATATTACGTTAGAATGTATTTTGATATGTTTACTTTCAGTAAATTAATTTTTTAAAATGATCTTTTGTTTTCGACTTTTCAATATGCTCGCGCTCCCCTCGTAGAGTTATCACGCCCCTCTGGGGGCGCCACTAGTTTGAAACACTGGTCTATTTGTGTGTGTGTGTGTGTGTGGTGCGTGTGTGTGTGTGTGAGGGGTGTGTGTGGTGCGTGTGTGTGTGTCGTGAAGCGTTATGAGAAGAGATGACAAATTCCCAGCTCTAATATGAATAAAATTCATTATGAGAGGGAGAGGAGAAACTAAATACCAATATTAGGATTTTGTCTCGAAAGCTTTTTGCAAAAAGTCTTTAAGACCATTTTCTTCATTGTTTTATGTGCGTTTTGTAGGCTTCCATTCAATTTCATTGTTCTTGAACGAAAGTTTTATATTTTAAAAATATTATTTTGTAAATGTTCAAGATTTTAATAATTTTTCATTCGATTTTAATAAATTTTTCTCGCAATGGTTAAATATTAGTGCATAGTCAAATCTTTTTTGCTGTTAGATAATCTAATAAATTTTGATAATTTTAACGAGAGCCTCCACTACTGAAACGGCTCTCACACTTGGGGACTTGCCGTGTCTGCAAAGGCTTAGTTGCCAATATGCAGCCCATTGGGGAGAAAAAGATAAATATACTGAAACCCTTTGATTATCAAAACACTAAAAATGTGGAATGAATAGTCTTCAGAACTCTTCTGTTAGTCCCAAAACCTACTAAGTCAGCAATTAATGTCCGACTTGTAACTTTAAGGTAATTAGTATTTTGTGTTAATTGTAGTATATCTGCTATGAGCACTTTTTGGAGATTTTGACTATTATTAAGGTGACCAAACGTCCTCCTTTTATAGGTTCTGTCCTTCTTCGAAAAGTGTCCTCCTTTTCAGTATTTTAAAATTGATCTGTTAATCTCTATTTTCAGAGATGAACCAAACATGTTTCCAAAATGTCGAAGAATGGTCTGAAACAAAATATCACAGGAAATAAGTTTTCCATGGTGTTTTTTGTATTCATCACAAGTAAATTGGGCAAATAAAGGAAACTGGTTGATTTTTTATCAAAAGAAATGCCTGTATTAAAATCGTTGACAATGGTTTGTTTGATGAAATTTTAAGACTGAATGTACATCATCTAAATTATAATAAATTGAAACAACTGGAACATCAACATGCTGAAATTGATAAAAGATGGGTGGAAATACTTAACCATTTAAAAAATGAACACCTTCCATATAAACATTTAGTAATTCTTTTTGAATTTACGTTGTGTTGCCATTGAACTAATGCATCAGTTGAAAAGTTTTTTTCAGTTGGTAATGATTTTTGTGAAGTGACTAGTGAGAAATCAAAATTGAATGTCAATATTTTAGCTACAGTGCTTATCGTAAAATTCAGTATGAAGGATATTTTTTTGCCCGAACTTTCCGAATATATTAAAAAAATGATGTGTTGACAAAAAAAAATCATTTAATGGGAAAAATACTCGTTTAAGATAATAATTAAAAAGAATATAAGCGTGTAATTAGCGCATTTTTGTTTGAATTAATAAAACGTTTCATATATTTAAGTTGTAATTTTTTCTTAAATTTTTCGTCCTCCTTTTCATTGTAAAAAAAATGGTCACCTTACTATTACGATTAGTTTACAAACCAAATTTTCATATAAAAGAAACTGCTGTATGCAGTGGCGTAATGTACATCCCCGCATATATCGCGGGGAGGGGGACCCAAAGCCTAGTTATGTTTATGATTTTGAAATCCTTTGAAAGATCCGGCTTGGGGTCTAAAACCTGACTTTGCAGGAGGCCCTAATATTCTGCATTACGTCACTGACTATGTAAGACTCGAAGCATTTTATTCGGTGAACTGTGGTTGCTAAAAAATTACTCTGTGCTTCAGCCAGAATATTGTCAAATAAAAGTATCTCTCAAAGTCATACTTTTTGCATAAAGCAGATATTTTTTTGACAAGGAAGATATATGAAAATTTCTTTCGTAATTAAAATAAATCTAATAGCACACTTTTTAGTTTATTAATTCGATTCTTACCTAATTAGCTGTCAAATGTTTTTTTAAATAAAAATTTTAATAATTTAAATATATGTTTCTCACTTATTTTTGAATACAGATTTTGCATTCCAGTTCTGTTTGAAACTGATTATCAGATTCATACATTCATAACTTTGAATTCACTCATAAATAGTCAATTAATTTTAAATAGGCATTGAATATTGTGTCACAAAATTTCAGGTTGAAATATTGGTATGGAAAATACGTTACTTAACGAATTCAATTATATTTGTATCGATGATGAATTAGAATAATTCTCGAAGTATAAGAATTTGTTTTTAATGAGTCAGATTTCTCGCGATTAATTGAAAGATAAGCAACTATTTCCATTGTTTTGAATGCTTCCTGAATCAAAAGTATAGTTTGTTCAATTGCATTTTTTCCTCCTGTAATATTATCAAGTATAAAAATAAAGCTTACCTTTATAGCACTAATTAACGTTTAAAAGTTGATTAACCCAGATTATGCTGCGATATAAATAAATTTTGGAATATTTCATATTTGTACGAAAGAAACTCATTCGATCAAGATATTTTATTTCGTTTATTTACATTTATTTCATTCGGGTGGAAAGATTAATGTTTTATAATTAAATTTAAATTTGTGAAGAGAAATTTTGTATGCATGAAAAATAATTGAAATTGATTAGCAAAAAACGAAAAATCTAATAAACCCAAGTTCTTCAAAATCGAATTCTAAGTTTTTTTAAAGTAATTTACAACATTTTAATGTAATATTAATTCATTTTTTTTATCTTTTAAACTGGAGAAACTCCTCATTTTGCTCTCTTACCATGTTTCTTTAAATTAGAAAAAAAGAATTAAGTCAATTTAAGTGCATTTTACAAATATTAACTGAATTTTATCATACAGAACTGTAACGCATGATATTCCAAAGTGCGTTTTTAAGCGAATTTATCTGTTTTGTATAGGACATATTTCTATTAATTCCTACTACAGGATAGCTTTCTTGCAACACTGTTTCGCTCTTGTACTATAAGAAAATTGCCGTAACTCTCAAAGCATGTCAGTACGATTTCATTTTAGTACAGTTTCATTAAAAAAATATTTTCTGTATAAAGAAAAATGTTTAAAGAAAAAAAATTCCAAGGTGCTAACTCCGGTTAACCTACATAATTGAATTCATCTTAATGGGACAGTTGAGTTTTTACCGCTGAATACTTTGTTGGTCCTACTTTTAGATCTATAGGTATCATTTTTATACCTTTAACGTACATTAGACAATCATTTCAATGGGTTTCAGACGAAATAAATTGGTTCAAAGCTTGGATGGAGTTCTCAGATAAAACTTGTATCGAAATCATCACTTCTTACGGGTTGTGCATTCCTTAGCGAAAAATCTTGAGTCATTTTTGACTGAGAATCCTTGCACAGAAAGAAGACGAAAATTCAGAAGGAGCTAGAAAATTGTTCATCTCCAAGTAAAGAGATTTAGGACGAACTTTTAAAATCCAGCAAACAGACAAATCTATTAAAGAAAGGAGAAGATATATATAAAAATCATAATGAAGAAATTAGTTCAAAAAGTGATATCGCTGGACCTAATCAACGCTTAATTTGTGGTGAACAGTGATGAATAAATTTAACAATATTTTTAATATTCATTTTATTAAGTTGAAAGGAAATATTTTGTTCTAAAACCTTTTGGAACACATTCCTTCATTTTGTATTGGCTGTTAGTTTCGTATAACACGATTTCACAAAATACGGTATTTTTTAAAACCTATCTACTGTATTATAAAGGAGAGAAAACTATGATAGTAATATTGATTCAGAGATATGTCCGAGGTTTTGGGCAACCATTTTGGTAGGTGATTAGGTACTTCGAATAAGGCGTACATCGTATAAAAAAAATTTCATTTCCACTTAATCGTTTGTCTCTTTGCTATATTTAAGTTTATGCAACCAGTATATTATTATTACCAGTTAATATTACACTAGATTTTGTAATCGATCAAAAATAAAGTTTATATCTAGAATTTTACTCTATTTTCCCATTATAAATTTAATACATTGGAATATTGATGGAATATTACGGATTCCATGGATTTTTCTTTTCGAAAATGTTTGTTTGAAAAGTATTTCAAATTTTCATTAAACATGTGTGTAAATACCCTTTACTTCCCCCTTAAAATGAAGTTGCTTTGAGTTAAAAAACGAAATTTCCATTGGGCCTAAGTGACTATTTTTTATATATCTTTTTTTTTCACTTGAAAACAATGGCTTTTGGAATGGTTGAGTGTAAGTACCACTGTAAGAAGAGAAATGTTTAATTCATAAGGATAACTATACTTTTATCTCCATAATTTAGCTATGGCAGAGTTTTAACTGTCATAAAAAAAGGCTATTCGCAAAAATGTTACTAAATAAATTTTGAATGGTTTTGCATTCTTGGGTTGTTTTCAATAGTTTCTGTAATTTATAATCTAAAAAACAAAATAAAACGAAAGAAATAATCAGAATTACTAAAAACTAATTCTCACCTAAAATCTAAAATTTTCTTAATGGGAAATGTGCTGATTTGTAATATAATCAGCCTTCTATTATAAATTCGTCGTACTGTGTACAATTTTTTTCTACCCTTCGACGAGAACTTTTTTTACAAATGTTCTCTCTTTTTTTTAAGTATACGAGTGATTTAGTTTAGATAATTAAACGTGAAATATAAATTAATATTTTAAACTTTCATTTGAAATTTAAAACATTATACAATTGAGAATTCCAGATTTACCCACCACACAAATATTTGCCAGCAATTCTTTTTTTCAAGCAAATCATGGCTTTCTATTACCATGGGGAATTTCGATATTTTTTTTTTGTTGAAAAGTTAAATAACACAAAAAAATTTCTAGGTATATGATAAACCTTGAAATAAGATTGCAAACAATGTGCTGTTAAATCCAGCGTATAACGCACACTTTTAACAAAAAATAAGATCGAAATTTACGGGTGCGTGTTATACGCCGTGTATAAAAATGAGAGCTATAAAAAAAAGGAGCATAGAAAGACATATCGAAATACAGTTTATTTAAAAGAATTGCCATTCTTTATGAATTTCAAGGGCTGTAGTTCTAGATGTATGCTATTTTTTTTCTAAAGCTTGGAATAATACCTCGAATAAATGACTTCAAAACATAAGAGCATTACGCACGTACATTTCAGATTTCTTCGTAAAAAAAGGGTGTGCGCGTTGTACGGCGAATAAAAAACTAAATTGCAGCTTGAAAGTATAGGTGCGCGTAATACGCCAGAATTTACGGCTAGTGTAATATGACACATTCGTACAGAATTTATATTTTCAAAATGACACTAAACCAGTGATTCCCAAAGTGGTCTATGACGATTTGCAAGGGGTCCACGTTATTTAAAAATTAATAATTTAGTGGTCCGTGAGGTGTAAATGGGGGGTCTACGATAGAGGCTCTCATTAAACCGCATTGTGAGTCAGTGAATATTAACGTCGCACTATTCAGCTACACTGGGGCTTTTGGCGACGGACAGACATGTGGTGTGGTAGTTAGGAGAGGGGTGCCAGCTCAGGTTGCAGTCCACGTCACTTGACCATGGTTCAAAATTACGTGGTCCGTCGCCAAAAGCTCTAGCCATATGAACAGTGCGACGTTAATATTAACTCAAACTCAAACTCTTGGCGACGGACCTCGTAATTTTGAACCATGATCAAGTGACGTGGACGACACCTGAGCTGGCACCCCCTCTCCTAACTACCACACCACACCAACAGGAGGACGTTTCAGCTCTCGACAGATTTAACGCGCATCGCTGCCCTACACGGCGGGTCTTTAGTGATACTGGGCTCGAACTCATGACGTGCCTGCCATGATGCGATGTTTTGACCACTGGGCTACCAGTCTTCTTAACCCGCATTGTGACACTTTAATTTTAAAATAAAAGGTAATATATATATATCAAGAGGAAACCAGATTTTATTTATTTAACAGTACTAAATTTAATGAGGTTAATTTTCATAGTTAAAAGGTGACAGCATATATTTTATTTAAACAAGGATCATAATTTCAGCATTTCTTGCCGGAATTAAGCTAAAGGAGTATAATATTAGACGTGGCGAATTATCCACACACACACACAAGTTTCTTATTTTGTCATAGACAATCTGCCTGTGTAGTTTTTCGAACTTACGTTCACACACACATTTAAATGTCCTGTATTCAGATTTTGAATGCTTTGACTACGGTAGACAAAAAGAAAAAAAAAGACAGGACACTACTATCGAAGAAATTTAAGGTTAAACTCGACAAGATTGATGCCAAATGTCGAAAAATTTTATTGCAGCGCCAGATTCATCCCTCTATTAAAAGCATTTTTATTTGTTGCTCAATTATTTTATATACTATTAAATTGAAATTTAAAGTTAACATGTTTTTCTTAAGTTTTAAACACTATATTTCACAGCAGTTAAAAATTTTAATCTTTTAACAGCTGTTACAGAACTACTTTCTTCAAGGAGACATATAAGTTGATCAATGTTCAAAAATTTAATATTAGATAAGTAAGGGTCTCTATCCAAAGACTGAAAACATGGCAAGGGGTCTATGAGTCAGAAAATTTTGGGAATCTCTGCACTAAACTAAGACTTGCCTTTAGAGAAAAAATATCAGTTTTTTTGCGATAGATTGCACTATATTTTAATCGAACAAATAGTAAAGGCAATCGACCAAATTAAATTTTAATCATTCGATATTAGACACTACGTAAAAGCTAAGATTCAGTTAATCTTTGATAAACAGTGAAATACGACTTAATTTTTTCACTCTAGGCTGTAGTAATTCAGAATTATTTCCTAGTTCGTATATAATGCGGAAAAATCACAAACGTAATATTTCGGGTGGAATGGGGCAGATTGTCGGTAACTTGTTAAAATTCGAGTAATTTAGATAGAACTGAATACCATACATCAATTCTAAGTTTGCTTTAATAGCGAGTGCTTAACAAAAGAGAAAATGTATTTGAAAAAAAGCGTTAAAAAGTGGGAAGAGCGAGTAAAAATATGTAGTCGTAGAAATTTTAAAGAAATTTCATTTTATATAACGTCGTTACCATGACAAAACTATCAATTATTATCCAAGATGCGATGTTTAAAATGACACCACATTTAACCATCTTAAATCACTGACAATAATCAAACCAATTAAAAAAACGCTTTTAAGCCATACATAATTAGTAATTTGTTCAACAATATTAACAGTTTTATTTATTCGAAATAATTTTAATATAATCTTATAAAAGCCTTTTACTTTAATATGAGTCGACATATTTTTAATTACTGATCCTGGGGTTTTGAGGGTGAAATGCACCCAGATTATCAGGAAAAATAATGTATATTGTAATTCCCCTCATTCCCTTTGTAATACATAAAATTAAATTATTTTCCAATAGTCTAAAAAAAATCACTCTTCATTCGGCATTATAGAACTCATAAATACCCTAGTACTTTAGCAAAACCTTTTCATCTGAGATTATTCTAACAGTTCAATATAATCATTAACTGCAAACCTATTAATTATAATTAAATCAAAAGGAATTTTGAGAACGAATAAAAAAAAAAAATGGGTCACACCTCCCCCCAAAAAATCGATCAAACCCCATTAACTTACCAATTACCTCCTATCCAAAAAATTCGTAAATTATGTACATATTAGTTGTTGCGAATATTTATTAACATAACTACAATTTCTCTTGAAATCTTACGCTATCATCAGCATTTCTTTCTCGATTCGGTACAATATAAAGAAAAGCTGAAACGGTTTGATATTCTAAAATTCACCATGTAAAGGGAAAAATTCACATTAAAATCTGTCGAGTCTCTGAGTCCTTGTTTACGAGGTGGGGAAGTTTGGAGAGTGGGGTACCGACTCTGGTGTCGTCCTCGTTACTTGACTGACGCCGATATCCCTAGTGTTATTTTGGAGTGACGCTAATTAAAAAATTCAAATTACCGTTCCTCAAAAGTTATTTTTTAAAAAATGTAGCAGTTTAAAATTTTTTTTGGAAATAATAAAAAAATACATTTTAATTTGGTGAAGACAACTAATGTATATGAAAAATTTCAACTGAATATATATTAAGATGTAGGTTTATATATATATACATACAAAGGGAGATGTGGTGTTGTATGCATTAATATAGATTAGATCTCTGTATACTTAAGGAACCAAATTGTGATTTTGTGATTTATTTTTCCCCAATGAGTATTTTTCTGAAAAGATCTTGAACACTTATATCTTTTTGTTGAAATAAAAATACTCAAATTTGTGATAAAACAATTTTATGTGAAAACATTATTTGAAAGTGTCCTTAATTGTTCACTCATATAAAATTTTGTAATACGTAATCAAAAAATTTTTTAATTGTTTTTTTCTTATTAGAGGAAGATATAAAAAAATAAATGAACTTTTAGTGCAAACTCGAAGTTGTGTGTGTAGCAGTGCAATAAAAAGTCGCGAGAACGAATTTCTGTTCTACTAATGAATCATGTCGTAGTATGTGAACCACTATCGAGGCAATATTAATCGCTAATGCGGTCAAAAGGCTTTAATATTTTTGAGTCCTTTCAGCTCGTTTTATTCAAGGTTTTTAATGAAATTTTGTGAGAAAATGACGCACAGTCTTTAGAACCTTAGGCTTCAGCCTAATCAGCTTTATGGATAATTGGCCTTGTCACCTGCACATGTCTAACTGGTTCTTAGATTAATCCCGTAACATAATGTGAGTTTTGAATTTAAGCTATTACTTTATATCATTCTCGCGAAAGGAGAAGCGTCTCAAGAGCTTAATTTACCTGAGTAGCTTTCTCTCTCCTATGCTGTTTTTTGGTAATCTAATGACACACTACTGAGATGCTGTGGCTATCTTTCCCATTTTCGTTCCTTTTTCCTTTTTAGCCAATATTGATACTTTTCTACTTTCTTTCGTCTTGCGTTCAGGTCACATACATATGTTAGTAGCAATTATTTACACATATGTTTACTAGAAAAATAACTTTTCGGGCCCAAAATTTGGTTAAATGTGAGATTTACGTTATAATAGAATCGGCATGACTAAAAATAACACTTTCTGGATTTTACAGAAAAGCTTCTAAGCTCTTGTGGAAATTCACGAGACGGTTTTTTTTAAATGTAAGGTAATAGTCCGACTCCAACAGTTCAGTTTGTAAATTTTTTATCTTAACAAAAATTATTGTAGTATTTGTAAAAGGGTATTTGTACCCAATCAATATAGTTTGAATAATATAGAAACTTTGTTCTGACTTTTATATGAAGGTTGAATCTCGTAATATTGATAGTAGCAGCATATGCAAATTAGAAGAATATTTTGTAAATCATGTACACCAGTGGCGTACAGACTACTTTTATAGAAAGGGCTTACGTAGACAAAAATAGGAATAATCTTTATGCTAAAGTGTTTAAAGATCTGTTGGTGGATGGAAAGGTTTTGAATCCTCGAATCTCACCCCTTTTACACTCTACTGATGTAGACCAATAATGAAAACTAGAATCTGCCTAAAAAGTGATTTCAGGAGAACTGGATTCATATTGTAATCTAACTTTTACATTTTGGTACAAAGATGGAATTAAAATCGACATATGACGAATTTGATTACAAGGATACAATTGTTTCTTAATCTTGATGATTAAGCTATCGATATTGTTTCTAGCGTCTTGATATGACTACTGCGATATGAAGAAATTATCGATATTTTTAGAAGCGAGGATTTGAAGAGATGTAGGAGTAGAAAGATGCATAACATAATGCGTTGTCGCAACTGCCCGAAAATAAGCACGTTACATACATTAGATAAGGAATGGCCTACCTTTTTGGGAAAAGTACCATTATATTATAAAAAAAAGTTATCCGTTCCACTTTCAACTTTCCCAACAAACAAAAGAATATTAAAAGAAGGGGGGAGGAATGTTACTAATAGGCTTATGTGGTTTTTACGTAAGTAGCACATTTTTTTATGGAAGTCTAAGTAGTGGGAATTTAAAAAAATAATGTGTGTAATAAATAAAACAAAAGTACAAAGAGTTTTCATTGCTAATAAATTTTTTATATTTTCAATCAGCTAGGTTAGGTATAAAATAAAAAATGAGCACCTTGAAACATTTATAATTTTAACTAATTATTAAACTGTCAGTACTTAATGTACTTTTGAGTTTGTATTATTATTATTATTATTATTATTTTTACCAATTCTCCATCTATATTAGGATTAGTTCTCGAAGCTTTGGTCTTATGCCTGTATCAGTTAATTTTGGGCGATATTTTGATTTCATTATGTTAATAGAAAACATTTGCTGACAAAAATGTTGATCCGAGCCTACAATAATATAAGACAGCCAAATCGTGTAAATTTGGAAAAATGCTTGTTGGTACAACTTCCCAAAATTCAACACAATTCGGACCCCTTTCAGTTGAATTAAGTTCCTTATATTTGCTTTTCAATCTAGTATGGTGCTGTAGGTCAACACAATTCCGATTTGGGTTTCAGGTGGGTATCAATTAACGTCTTGCGAAGAAATTATGAAAAAAGATGTATGAAAAGATAAAAGCATTTTTTTTCCTTGAAAATCATCAAATCTAGCAATAAACGTATCCTTCAAAATGGAATTTAAAATTTTAAATATATCGTAGCTCGTAGCATTATTAACTTTGGCAAATAGTTTTTGCATTAATATGAAATGTGTTAATCTTATTTCTCCAAAAATCGAGACAAAGAAGAAAAAGTTGTTTACAAAAGATATATGATCAATTAGGGTACTAAATGTACAATCTCATCCTTGTAATCTCAAATTTGAATTCTTTGAATGTACTATAGTATAAAAAAAGTGTGTGTGTGTGTTAAATCCCAAAGTTAGTCCTCATCCTTGAGTGGCAAACACTCACTGGGCAGTTCATTGTATTCTTCCAAATGTGTCAAAGCACCCTCCCTCAAATTCCAAAATCTCATGAGTGCACTTCCTTTAGGAAATCAGTACACACAACAATAAAGGAGTATTTGCTACATTATACATAATTTCCTATTGTAATTCAATTGAGTGTGCATTTAAAATTTTGTCCTTTTTTTGTTTGAGACGATAGCATTTCAGTAAAACTGTAAAAAAAATTGGTATTTAGTACTTTTTTAATTTTTTAAAGTTTTTTTCAATAAGTATTCACGTGCCACTGTTACAACTCAGCTTTGCCACTCTGTGACACGCGTCCCATGATTTAGATCATACACCTGATCATACCCCCGTCTTTACCCCTGATTTAGATCATGCAATTACATGACGTACTTCAAGAATACAATGTAACGCGTATGAAGCAACATTGTTTGCATTAGAGAGGATTGTATTGAAGTAAACTGTTACCTTTTCTTGTTTTAATTATACCGTGCAGTAGAAATGTACTATAAAGTTTGTTATTCGATCCTCATTGAACTTAAAGAGGATAAAGCATCGCCTGTTCGAGACAAATCAGGTTTCTTTTTTTTGGTACCATGAAGTCAATGCGGATGGCACCCATTTACCAGTTATTAGGTTCTAACATTAGGCACACATTATCATGGTCTAATCACATGGAGAAAATACACACACAACACATTACTAATTATTTTACACATTCTCGTGTCTAATAGGCACACTTACTTCATCACCACCCAATTTTATCTTGTAGTTTTACAACTTATAAACTCATAATTACTAAAATTCCAATAAACCATTTACTAAAATGAATTACGTTGCTTTTCAATTCTTGCCTGATATGCAGCAGACGATACTTTTCACATCTACTTTAGTCAATATATTCATCAATTTTTCCTAATAAACCATGGTTACATAAATATTTTTGCATCATGATGTTCTAATACTGTTGAAGAATCGAAATCTTATAAACTGTGCAGCCCCTGCTGCCATCTAGAATCTCTTACACGAAGTGCAATGTATATTAAACGGTTTTGCTACTCATAATGGTTAAATTTCGTATCTACTCGTGTATTTCTTCAAATTAATGTAACTTCGACCTTGTATTGCAAAATATTTGCGACTTTACACAATTTGTCCTTCACGGTACTGCAGATTTTATTGCCAACAGTATATAAAACCGTCCCCAATATCTATTTTTCAACAAGCTAGATAGGAAAATATATATATTTTCTTTTGTTGAAATAAATTTGAAAATGCGTTATTCAACCACACTGCATCCATTCTTTTCATTTAGAACGGCTTTAAAAAATGGATTTCATGGAAAGAATTTGAAGAAAATCACATAATGCTCAAAAACACGAAGTATATACATTTTCAAACAATTTGTTCTATTCAACGAATCACAGTTTATATACGCCTTGTAAAATTTTATTATGACATATGAATTGTGCAAGATTGCGTAAGCAATAAAACATTGATTTCGAAATTTGGAAATAATACCACCAGGGCACATTATTATTACATAGCTGATGATAGGTGGTAGACTTCGTTTTTTTTTTAAAAAAATTACCCCATTTCTTGCTTTTGAAATACGAGATAACACAGTGAAAAATTTATGATACATATAAAAACAATCGAATACATAAAAGCATTTGATATATTTCTTAATAACATCGAAAATCTGAAAAAAAAATTGTACAATTTTGAGTTGTATTTCTGATTTACGTTATCAAAGAAGCCATAAACCAACCATTCGGGCGAAACGACTCTTGGAAAAGAGGGATGTAATACATTAATCATCGAATAAATTGATGAATATAAATTTTAATGATAACTCGGCGTTTGGCATAAAGATTTACTACGGCCCGACAATAAACCGAGATTCAATTTTCTAGAATAAACGGGAAAATCTCGTGGAAACATTTTTATTCAACTGTACCGAAGAAAAATTGTTTCCGAAAATGATTCATATAAACTTAAATATCTCTAGTAGAATTAAAATGTGCGAGACCAAAATATGATTTGAATGCTATGAAATTTTAGTTACTAGTTCTGAAACGTTAAAATAGTTGATGCATATGCAAAACTGCTGACTACTCTGCAGTGACGTAACGGAGACATTAGCCCCCGCTAAACCAGGTTTTCAGCCCCAAGGCCAGATCCTACAAAGGATACATACTTGTGGCGTCAGTCAGGCTTTGGGCCCCCTAGAATCCTGTCCCCCTATCCCCTGCAATAATGCGGGGATTGCGAGGGTGTACCGTTACACCACTGCTACACTGTCACAAGTTAAAGCATCGAAAGAAAACAAGAAAGGCATAATCATAACTTTATCTTCAAGTCTAATTGAATAACTAGAATATTTGTATTGCAGGAAATACAAATTTAAGGTATCTGACTACGTTCGGAACTGTGATTTTAAAAAAGCTCTCAAATGGATAATTTTCATGATATTTAGTGTTACTTAGATTAGAATACAGGTATAAAATTGTTTTAAGGACATTTTGACAAAAAAATATTTAAATACAATATTTCGGAAAAAAAAATTAACTTAGAATAACCTTTTTTCAAAATGTTCTCCTTTTGCGAAAAATGCTTCTATTGTAATATTTTGCCTGTATATAGCTCAGACCTCTGTACAGAGGCTCAACTATGATTTTTGAAAAATTCACATTATTTTCAGAGTTACAACCCATTGAAGTAATTATTGGCGTTTTTTCTTAAAATTTCTCCCTCTGTTGTCGTAAAACATGGATAAAACTACTTCTAAGTTATATATTTCAAAAATTCTAGTTGAACCTCTGTACAGAGGTCTGAGCTATATACAGGCAAAATATTATTATAATAGAAGCATTTTTCACAAAAGGAAAATATTTTGAAAATGGGTCATTCTATGTTTTTTTTTTGTCAAAATATTGTACTTAAAAAATTTTTATTGTAATAATATTCTTAAAACAATTTTATATACATTTTCTAATCTAAGTGACACTAAATATCATAAATATTATCCATTTATACGCTTTTTTAAAATCACGGTTCCGAACGTAGTCGGATACCTTAAATGGTTTTTAAGACGAAAAAAAAAGTTTTTCTCCATGAACATTTTTACTTTTCTTGCTTTTTAATGACATCGTAAATATTCAAAATAGCAGCATAATATTCAGAACATGATTTTTTTTTCAGGAATTTTGATAATGCTTAATATATTTCGAGGTATAAATATAATCACATTAATACATTTAATTATTTTAATTTAAATTTGTCGAACTGTTTTGTATTTTATATACGAAAAGCTACAAATATAAAACTTTTAGTACATTAGTTAGTTTAAAACTTTCAACAATACAACTATTTATTAATAATTTCTTATTGTATACAAAAAAAGTTAGCAATCTTATAAAAATGTTGACCTAATAACATCTTAATTTTTTACAATTCCTAAATTATATTTTCATAAGCCATCCGAATTGCATGTTTAAAAAAGTGTTCAGGATGTTTTTTATTTTTTTAAAAATCAAATTCTTTCTGACAATGTAAATAGTTGATTAGTTTATGTATTACGTTGTTGTGCTGAACTGAAGATAGAAATGTTTTTAATAATATTTTATTCGTCTCCTGAAATATTTAATTGATTTTTTCCCCAAAAAAAAATTTTTGTATATATTTTGGGGGATTAAACTGCAAACAAATTTTCCAAAAAATGCATCACATTTAAAAGGGAAAAATAAATCTACTTATAATTACGTAAAATGTAACAGTTTACCTAGTTTTTCTTTGATTTAAATAAATGTTTAAATCCTATAGAATGTGGTATTCTTCTCCCAAAATTAGTTGTAGCCGGGGTAGACAAGTTGTCATTGTCGCGAGCTAGTGGTCGATGCTGTTTCGTGTCCGGATGCCCTTCAAGACCACTGGTGTAGCAAGTTCTCGGTGAGCCACTGTACCAAAACTCTAAGGGGGTCCCTTTTTGAAAAATAAAAAATAAAACATTTGTCTAAATATTACACATGTTGGTGCCCCTGTAGCTTGGAGGCACCGTATAAGGGGAGGGCCGGAAAAACCCGGGCCCATGTCCGGGGGGAAAATTTTAGAGGCGTTTTGGGAAAAAATTTTAAAAAATATTTTTTTAAAAAAAAATTTGGGATGTTATTTTCAAAAAATATTTTTTTTACATATTAGAAAAATTGAACATAATTATTTTGTTTTAGACTAATTAAAAAGTCGACCATTGCTAGAAAAAATTTGTAACGATTATATCTAAAAAAAAAAAAAAAAATTGCATTACGTGGCGATTTGATTTTGCGGTGGGCACCCGACATCGGGATACAATTAAGACATGCTTGACAAGATTTTCACTCCCTTTGATATAAAGGGTTTCCCGGGGAAATCGCGATTTCATTATTTTTGAAGGAATGCAGGGGGGCCTAAATAATCCATGAAGTAGCTTTTTTTACTGGACTACGGATTTCAACCCGGCTATAAATTTTAGCTGCCCCTTCTGAAATTTCGATCGTTCACTGAAACTTCCTAGCAGGTTTTTCATTCCCCATCTGGAGGTAAGCGTGCAAAAGAAAAATAACACCCACGGGGTCGAAATTTTTCAGGTCGGGGAAAGAGTAAAAACCTTGCTTTTTTTTGTAAAATGTTTATGTGGGATAGCTTAGCGTAAAACCCGGGGTTATAACGCGCACCTATATTTTTCGCTGCTTTTTAAAATTTTTTTTTAGGTATATTCGCCCTATAACGCTCCCCCTTTTCTACGAAGGAACTTGGGATTTTTACAACTATTATGTTTTAAATCGTTTTTCGAGGTATTATCTTAGGTTTTGAAAAATAGTATACTTCTAGAACTACAACCTTTATTTTCATTAAGTATGTCATTTTTTAAAAAGCAATATTTGATCTAAGTAGAAGTCAAATTTTTTTTTTATTGTAATCTTTTTTGTATAATTTATTTGGCGTATAATTCCCCTTTTTAAATTTCGTTCTTGTTTTTTTGTGTTAAAAGTGGGTTACACGCCGGTTTTTATGGTATGGGTTTTAAAACAAAAAATATTTATATATTTAATTTTTTTTAAAAAACTTTGTTTTAAAAATTTTTTAATATGAGCTATTTCTTTGAATTAGTAATTTGAAGAAGGGAATGAACCACCAAACTGTTTTAGGAGATTAAAGCAATTTCCGCTTTTATTCATTATTTTTTTTTAACCAAACTTTGTGTCAGATTATTACATTAATTTAATTTTTTTTATATTTATGCAACATTAATACAGCACCCATAAACAAGAAATGGGTTTTTATACAAGTAAAATCTCTTCAATATAATAATATTTTTTAACGTACTTTTGTTACTTCAACAGAAAATAAATTTTAAGTATTTATATAGTATAAAATATTTATTCTTAGTAGCAAAATTAGGGGTCTGATTCATCTTCAAATGATTAAATTTCAAACTTATGAGTCGAAAGAAACATTAATTTTTTGAGGGAATTTTTTTTTTCCCCGAGATTTTTAATAGTAACTTTTTTTTTTCTTGTCGCTAACAATTTTGCCTTTAGTCCTAAAAGAGATAAATTTCATTAAAAATTATAACTTTAATTTTGGGGGAAGTTTTTTCCCTTTATGTATATGATAAAGTTGAAAAAAAAAAAAAAATCAAGGAATTTTATATATATATTGACAGATCTTCAAAAAAAAAGATAGTGTGACATATTTATTAACTAAGTAAATTCTTTTGTACCGAATTAGTAATAATTTTTTTTCTTCGAATTTATTATTTATTATTTCCCGAACTATTTTTTTTCTAGGGATTTTGTTATAACTACATTTGAAAATTATTTATCAAAACATTTGGGAATTTATTGAAGTTCAAAGGTAGAATTTAAAATTTCTGTATGCCTCACAAAATTGTACTTTTTTAGGAGCATGGATGAAAATACATTTGATAAATTTATTATTTTAACCGTTTTAAATTTTTTAAATTTTTTTTCATGACGTACATTTTACTTTTTAATACAAATAAAATTTTAATTTTAAAATTTTGAGTGGGGGAAAAATCGAAAATTAAAAAAAAAACGGTATTTTTTTTTCTGTATTTATATAAATTATTGATATTATTTAAAAAAACATGTTTTAAATTTAAAATTTTGATGTATTTCGGGAATAAAAAAAAAAAAACCGGGGAAATCAAAACATTAATTACTACGATAAGGTTGACAAATGTGCACAAAAAATATTTCGTTTACAGGTTGGGAAAATTGAGTTCAAAATTCTGCTGTTATATAAGTTAAAAATTATTTTTTGCTAAAATAGTTATTGTTTTTCCTTTTAAATTTTTTAAACATCTCTTTAAAAAAAAATGTATTTACGCCCTTTAAATATTTGATCTTTTTGACAGAATTTTTGTTGAACGGGATTTGATTTAACCTTTTTTTTCCCTTTTATTTTTGTATTTAGTAGTATTGTGATTCTGGTACTTCATTTAAAGTTTTTATTTTCACTGTGACGTTAAATGTCGTTTACTTTATGTTGAACCGGGTTTGGCCGCAGTATATGTTAAATCATGAAATTTTTATATGTTTGAACTCCTGTGACTTTTTTTATTTTCGGCTGGGGCAAGGGGTATTCCGACACCCATAAAATACCGGCGTCAGCTAACTAAAGAGGAGACAGAGGTAAAAAAGTTTTTGAAGATAGCGACTACAGATGTTTTTTTTTACTCTTGAATAGTTACTTGAAGTTAAGAAAGCCTTGTGATCTCTAATAACAGTTTTTTTGTTAAAAAAGGCTCCACTGAAATTTTTTTAGATTTAGCTCGTTTGAAAACAAGAAAAGGTAATTTTGTTTTAATTTCGAATTATTTTTATTTTTTTAAGACTTAAAATAATATACAAATACAGTGGTTTTTTTTTTAAAGGGACATCTCTGTAAATATATGTATATTATGTGTTAAAAAAATTCCAATAAATGAGTATTTATTATTACTGAAAGGACTACTGAGTTAAAGAAAACTAGGTAATTCTGATTTTAATGTTTTTTTTTATCGTATCCAAAGTTATATAGTAAAGAAATGGATTAAAAATTTTATTTTTTTGAAAATCGAAATAATATTGTTGACGAGAAATTTTTTTATAACAGAGCTTCCATTTTTTGAAACGAGACATTGCAAACCTTCATTATGTTCCCGAATTAAAAAAAATTTTGTTCATTTTTTTGTTTATTGAATTTTGATTCAGTTTTTCTGAAATCATGTGAATCAATATAACAGATTGGGTTTCAGATTTTTTTTTTTTTTTTATACATCAAAGAAATTTAGTAACACTATTTGGTAATTATATTATAAATATAATTGTGGGTTTTTCTGATTTAAATATTGAGAAGGATTTTTTTAAAAAAATTTGTAGGGAAAATTTAAAAATTTTGGGAATTTGGGCAGTAATAAGAGCTATTTCAATGATTTCTTTTGATAAAAGGTTAATATTTGTAATATTTTTTTAATATATGAATATATTTCCAAATTTAAAATATGATTATATTTAAATGTTATGAAAAATATTTCGAAATGACATTTTTGAGGGGTTTTAAAAAAATTTTATTTGATTAGAAATATAATGTATTTTTTTTTTTTTAAATATTTGGGCTATTTTTTGATTATTTTTATTAGATTTAATTTTAGTGATTATAAAAATTAAAATTTTTATAATTATATTAATATAAAGTATTTTTCTGTGGGGTTGTATAAGAACATTTTTTTTAGATTAAAAAAATGTAAAAACCATTCTATATTTGTGCGGCTATGTACAAATGTATATGTGGGGTTGAAAAATAATTTAAAATATTTTTTAATTTTTTAAAACTGAAAATATACTTTTTTAGGGGAAACCTACCTCTATATAGCTATAATTCTAAACATATTAAACATAAATAAATACAGGTTCAAAAAAGAAAGCAAAATAAGGGCTTTTTTTTCTTTTTTTTAAATTTACGATAAGATTTTAGAAAATCTCAAACACATTGATTTTAATTAAAATGTGACAATTTTTTTATAATTGAAATTTTTTTATGAAAGCAAAACACCTCAATTATTTCATACTTTCCTTTTTTTAATTTAAGTATATATTTTTTTAAAAAATTAGAATATGTTTTTGAGGGGGGGACGTAAAAAAAAAATATTTGGAGAAAACAAAAAAAGGGCTCGAAAAAAAAGCCCCACATTAAAAAAAAAGCTGGAAGTGTTTATTTTAAAAACAAAGATTACGATCTTACCCCCTGCTTGGAACTTTTAAAAATTATAAAGATTTTTTTAAAGATCTTTGATCGGATGGGGCTTTACGAAATAATTTTGGGTGCAAAGAATGGGGCCTCGGACTGATATCCCTGCTAATTTTGGGGCACGACACGTCACAGGTTGCCGCAAAAGAATTTGATTACGAAGCACGGGTGATCCCGGGGAAATCCAAATTAAAATTCAAAATACAGTTTTATTTTTTAAAATTTACCAAGCAATTAATGCCTTGGGAAAGCAGATTTAATTTAATGGAAAATACCCATAGTAATTTTTTTAATTTTTATATAATATATATGATTTAAAAGATACCCCCAAACATTGAATAATAAAAAACTGTAAAATTTAGAAATGATTTTACAGATGGAGAATTACCGTAGATATAAATGGGCTTGATCTGAGAAAAAAATGTTGTTTTAACATTAGTAGGCAAAAAAACCCAACGAAGTTTTAAAATTTACCAGTTTTAGATTTTGGCCAATCTACCATGCATTAAGAATTTTACTTTTTTTCCAATACAATGTAGCAAACGGGGAAAGGAGTTTCTCAATTCAAAATTTTTACGGTCTACCTTCAAGATAGATTAAATGGTTTATCTATATTGGGATCGAACTTAAAATATGAACAAAAATTTATTTAAAAGAATTAATCAGAGTTTTCCGAGTTAAAAAATGAAAAAAAAACCATCCTAATTTTTTTGTTTATCTTATTTATTTTAATTTTTAATAAATGTTTACACGTATACTGTTATGTTGCTTTTTCTTTGCAAGAACTATTCAAGTTTATAGGCGTTTATTTATGAATTATTTATATATATATATTTAATAATATTTTTTATACTTTGTGGAGAGGGGCGGCATTTTTCATTTTTGTCCGGGGCGGCAAAACTGCTAGAGCCGGCCCTGTTAATAACTTCTGAAAATACCCTAATACCTGTCAAAATTACGCTGAAAATTACAAAATTACACAATTTTAAAATGTCCGGAGTGTCTGAATTTTTTTTAAATTTATATGATACAAATTAAAATGTTATCAGGAATGCTTCAAATTTTATTCAGATTGTGTTTTGCGGAAGATTACAAGAAATAAACTTTAAATTAAACTGTACTATATATATAAAACCTAAATAGATCAACTAGTTTTCATTGGAGATATGCCTAATGTTGTTTCTAAACCCCTTGGATCAATAAAAATATCTAGCACTTATTCACATCTAAATAGCTAATCTATATAACAACTAACATTTATAACATAATTTGTCGATCAAAAATTGTTCTATATTTGTTCAGAAATGTGTACAAAAAACATTCTGATTATTATTTTTGTATTTAAACACTTTTTTGCAACTATTAATCCCTGTGGCCAGAGATGATTCATCACCTAGTATGGAAAATGCAACAGTTTACCGCCAAAGGATATTGATTAATTTGGCGAAAACATTTCGTCGCCAAGGGTAATCGGAGAGCTATTGCTTTTTAAGCTCATCCCCTTTCTAGGCACGTGTATGACCTAGAGAAATCCAAAAGGGGAAAGTTTCTAATGATCTAGAACAGTGCACCGCAACCTTTTTATCGCCGCGGACCAGTCAACGTTTGTTAATTTTACCGCGGCCCGCTGAGGGGGAGGATGTTGATTGTTTATATTTTAGACTGGTTTGATTTAATAATTTTAATTTAATTGTATTTATATATATAATCGTGACTTCTAAATAAAACATAGCTATACCAAAAAATGAATATAAAGTGATTTAACAAGGAATATTAAGTGATTTTCATAAAAAGTAGCCCAAACCTAAGAAAAATATACCCACAGTAAATAAAAGAGAAATAATTTAAAGTTTCTTGTGCGGACCGGTAGTATTTGATCCATGGACCGCTACCGGACCGGGGATTGCGGAACACTGATCTAGAATAGGCGTGTGCGTTTTCATGATCGACACTGGCTGTGGTGAAACGCTAAATTGGAGAAATCTTTAAAATACTTGACCTCACATTATTTAATTTTTCAATGAAGATTAATATAGCATTTCCTGAAATCTACCCAATAAATTGGTCCGTTAATCCTTTTTCAATTTTGTTTATTTTGCAATTTACGCCTGCTTTCAGGAATAAAAAATAAAAAATTCAAATAATTACACCAATTAAGAGGACATGGTAGGATTTATAAAATATCATATACATTTAAAGGTTTTAACAAATTTTTTGCTTGCTTGTGTGTTCGTATAATGCCAAACAGCTTTTGTGCTCTAAATACCACAATAAGCAAATTATTTAATGTTAAAAGGTAAAATTTAAAAATCCATGAGAGGATATTAAAATGCTACTGCTCGTACAATAATCGACGTCCACACATGAAATTTGTTTTACAAGTACGTCGAACTATGCATAATAAAAGTTGGTATGGGTTTTGTGATGACATAAAAAAATTACTTTTTCTTATGAATGTTTCTTTAAAATTCCTTGAAGGGAAAAATTATAATTTCAATTACGTATTAAAAAAAATAAATATTGTTTTGATTAAAAAATGCATGTGATCTTTTGTTACGTGTATTAAGAGGACCAGGACATGCTCGAAAGAGTAAAATGCCAAAAATAAGACTTTGTTTATGGGACATATATCTTTAAAAATTTCCAATAGAGCTTAGATTGTTTTCGTGATTTTAAAAAAAAGTTATTTTAATCATTCTGTAGAAATACAAAAATAATTTTTTAGTTAGGAAAAAAAAAATTTTTTTTCCCCTATTTAATTTAAGTTGGACATAATTTTTGAAATCTCATAATACACATGCTTATGCTTAGGTACCATTTTTTAAAAAAAGTATCTCTTAAATATGTAAAATATTTTTTGCACGTTTATAAAACAATACATAATGTATAGCAAAACTACTTTTTAAGTTAATTTTCTTAAGATATTTTCTTTAAAAAAATTAAAACTTTTTAATTTTGAAAATTTCTATTTTTTTTCCCTTTTTTACTCACAAAACTATTTTTTAAAAAACTATGCACTACTTCGACTTAAAAAAATAGGTTCACAATATGCACAGGTATCCTGTATAGAAGTATAAAAACTTTGGAACCATATCGTGCTATAGTCTTTTTAAAAAGTGTACCTAAAAGCAAGAAAATAGGCTTTGGAGAAAAAGTGAAAAACTAAACATTTGGAAACGTTTGTTTACGTTTTTGTCGGTTACTTTCAGTCAGTTACTTTTGTCAATTTGTCATATTTTCGTTGATGAAATAACCTTAAAATATGAATAAGATATTTTAAGGTTATTTCATCACCGAAAATATAAGTGTTATAAATGTTTAGATTATCTCTCTCATAGAAAAATATGCACTATTTTTTAATATTAAAATTGAAAAATCAATTTTTCGAATGTGTATGATGTCTTGGTTCCCTTAATAGCAATAATGAGAAAAATATCAAAGTATTTGGCACAGAAAAAAAATGGGTTTTTATGAATAATTTGTTTTACATTTTAAAAATTAATCACGATACAAATTTTGTTCATTGCTATTTTCACGTTGCATTGTTTGATCTAATAAAGTTGCTGTCAAATTTTCCAAAAAATGTATCAGGGAATTTTTAAACTTGGTCAAAACAGAGTATAACAGGGACGGTAAACAAGTGGCACGCGTGCGATCAATGGTACGCGACACAATATTTTGGGCACGCCAGCGATCAAATTTTTTTTGCATTTTGTTTCAAAATAACAAAGTTCACCATGAAGTATTACGAACAAACGGAAGTGATCGGTCGCGGAACGGCTGGGAGCACACTCGTTTGTTATTGTCTTGCCTTAGTTATACATCGTGGACCACAGTTGCAGAGGTGGCTCTAGGGCTGGATAATCCGGACTCCTGACCGAGGAGGCAAATTTCAAGGGTGGCATTTGGATCGAATTTGAAATATATATATATATATAATTGTATGTTTTCAAATAATTGTTAATTTGGTTTCATAACTATTTATTTTTGTTATTTTGTATCTGATTTAACTGATCATTTTTTTTTATTTTGTACCGGTATATTTAATGCATGATTTTTCATGTTGAAACTTCTTTGAAGGTTCAAGGCAAGAGAGTCTGGTGTCCTAAAAGCATGTAAATTTAATGTTTAAAGCACTTTTTCCTTTTGTCCAGGTTTCTTAAACAAACGTTGAATTTCTTTCACCTCATACTATTTCTCGGTGTAGCTATCAAAAGGACAAGTTTTTCTTAATTAGTGTTTGATATAGAGTACAGTAATATGTTTTAATTTTTATCTGAATGTATTAGCGTTAAAACGAAAAGCTTGTGATTTAATCAGTAGACTATTTTCAAAGAATTGACTGAAATGGAATAATATACTATATATATAATTATTAGTTTATATATATAAATAGTAATTATGTCCTTATATATTGAATTATTATAGATATTATATAGAATATAAATAGATATATATATATGATATATATATATAGATTATGAGAGAGAGGCGGCATTTTCCATTTGTCCGGGGCGTCAAAACTGCTAGAGCCGGCCCTGCCCGTATCATTGATACGGTGGTAGCTACGCCCATGTTAAAGACCCGCCGTATAGAGGAACTGATGTATGTTAAACGTATGGGGACCTCAAAGTCATCGTTAGTATGGTCAACCAACTCAAGTGTGGTCTTCGAATTCTGAACCCTGGTCAAGTGACGAAGACCGTCTCCAACAGCCCTCGTATCACTTTATAGGGCTCGTCAAACAATCTTCAAAAGTTAGTTTTTTCATACCTTTCTATCGTAAAATTGATTCATGAGCGTCACTATTGTTAAAATTTATTTATTTAGTATAGTTGGCATTTGTCAATATACAAATTATTCGATACCTAAACAGTTATATTGCATCTGAAAATGGTGAGGAAAAGTGAAAGCTCCCTAGTTGAATGTAGAGCAAAATTTTCGCCATAAGCAACCGAAACATGAAATCGATGTAGGTATCTGAGAAATCTGTTAGAATGGACACACAGTTGACTTTCTATAAGGAAATTATAATAATTCATGGCATGCATTAATTGTAAATTTAAGTTGTCAACAAAAACATAGGTAACCCGTGAAAATTGTAAGAATTTTCATAGTAGGGAACTTGCATCACTGCAACTAACGCAAAGAATGTTATTAGTACACTGCTGTCCACACAATACAACACCAAGGAGGACCAGATATAACACAGCGAAATTTATTTGGCAGATAACATGTTGTACAAAGATCAAACGATTAAAATTACAGACTCTTGTGGCGGCGGCCGCTGTAGCCTAGTGGACAAGGCAACGGACTCGTGGCTGGCGTGTCATGAGTTCGAGCCCAGTACTACTGAAGACCCGCCGTGTAGGGAAGCGATTCACGTTAAATCTGTCGAGAGCTCGAACGTCCAACCCGTTAGTGTGGTGAGGTAGTTAGGAGAGGAGGGTGTCAGCTCAGGTGTCGTTCTCATCACTTGACCATGGTTCAAAATTATGATGTCCGTAGCCAAAAGCCCTCGTGTAGCTGAACTGCGCGACGTTAATATTCACTAACTCACTTGGCATAGAATCAAAAAAGGTTTTGGATGTATCCTTGTAGTACAGCAGTCCATGCGGATCCCTCATATTGCTAAAGTTGGCGATAGATCGGGGGAAAAGTAGGCCAAGGATCAATTCAATCTGATTGGTAAAGAACTCTTGAGCATTGCGTGCCACGTGTGGTCACGTGGCATTATCCTGTTTGAATATGGCTGATGGCAAGCGCTGAATGTATGGGAGGACCACGGGCTCCAGCATCTCAGGTGTATCGCTGGCTGTTCAGTGTACCAGAAATGCGTACTAGAGGGGTGCGGCAGTGAAATCCAATACCACTCCAAACCATGATACCGGGTGCAGGACCAGTGTGGCGATGCATAATACAACAGTTCAGCAGCCTCTCCCCACGATGTCTCCAAACTCGAATCCAGCCATCGTGATGTTGCAGGCAGAAGCGGGATTCGTCAGTCAACACATCGTTTCATTCCGTTGTCCATGTCCATCATTCATCGCGCCATTGGCGGTGCAAACGCCTGTGGTTTCCAGTCAAGGGTAAACGAAGCAATGGACACCTTGAGGATATTCCACTCTGCTGTGAACGGCGTCGAATGGTACGAGTGGACACTTAATAATGCGTAACAGACTGAATCTGTTGTGCTATGGTTCGTGATGTGGCTGCGCGATCCATAACTATCATACGCACAATCCGCCTGTTATCACTGGAAGTGGTGCAATGAGGTGGGTGCGATCTGCTCCGTCGGTCCGTTCTTTCCTCCTGCATCCAGCGATGACAGAACCGCATTACAGTTGCTTGGTTTCGTCTAACACGTTGACTGATTTCTCTGAAGAATAATCCGTTGTACCTGAAGGCTGCTATTCTTCGGTCGAATTCAGAAAATTTGTCAAAAGACGCTCGATGTCTTTCTTCCACAAGGTATAGGTAAACAGCTTACCCCCAAAAATGCACAAAATAACAATTGCCGTACTTCAAATTGCTAATCTGTTCTCCCCTTACATAGCGCCTGTGATGTGCGTCTGAGCTATAATGCTAATGATTTGCATATTTAATCGCCGCCAACGCATGATGTAAATTTCACATTGTTTGCATGCTTCCTTCAGGGTGTTGCATTTTGTATGGCCAGCAGTGTAGATTATGTTGGCAGATTAATTAACATAGTTGATTTTTAAAATAAAATGAAATTTGTTTATTGAAGAGTTAAGTATATAGAAAATGTTTGAATTGTTGAAGTGTGTTGGGGCGAGAATATTAGCTGTGAAGTGCTTGCTTTTATTACCTGAACTTTTGAGTTCAAACTCGTGTTCGGTTGTCATACGCAAATAATGGCATACTCATGGGTGGGGTTTGGGGGTTTAACGCCCCCATAGGCCAACATATTTTTACTATAAACATTACCCCTCGTTCTAAGCTCTTTTTTACGTGTTTTTAGAATGTATCCCTCATAAGAGGTCTTTGTATGCGACAGGGCATAGAGCATATTTCCGGATTTGAATACAAAGGAACAACGTTCTTGGCCATACTAATTGCGAAATTGGCTAAGGTATCTTGAATAATTGCCAAGATGGATTGAGCTTGATGAGAGCGTACAAGGTATTGAAACCAAAAAGTTTCAATATATATCCTGATTAGGAACTTCCACTTAAACTTTGCGTGTACAGTTCGTTGCGAGGGATGTCTTTTGATAAGTTGTCCTGTATAATATTTTATTCTAATGGATTTCCTCAGTCTGTTAAACGGGATAACTAAATGCTTTTGATGTTTCCATGTTTTTGAGAGTCTGGAGGATTAATTAGAATATCTTCTATGCATTCCAAGGCATTTTTATTAAATGCTGATATCGCTATTTTGTCACACAATGATTGTAGAATATCGAGAGATTCTGCTGTTGGCGAATCGCGCTAACAGCAGAACTAACCTTATTTTTCCAAAACGGAGGTCTTACAGCCACTTTGTTTATTTAAGCTGATCAGACTTGGTTTACTTTCTTTCAATTTGTTAAAATACTATTAATTTTAAAAATGAACAGGCGATACAAAAAAATTTAATTAGAGGGGTTAAATAAATAGCGCTGTATCAGCGTTCACAACAAATGGTCTAAAATAGCTTGTGCCTTAAATTCCATTCAAATCTGATAATTATTTAAAGATACTGGGTGACAACTGTTAAGTAGATTATTTCCCGCAAACAGTTCACAAAATATTCATCTTCCTTTTTTCTTAACCGTAATAATAAATATAATAAATAATTGATTTTATAATGATACTCTCTCTCTCTCTAGCCCCTTATAAAATTTTTTTAAGATTTGCCACTGAATATTTCCATAATTATTGGAGGAAATTCATTTTTTTCGGAACTGCATTTTACACTTCTAATGATATTATAAAAGCAACAATATCCCTTTTTCTACAATTTTTATTTTTTGGTTCGTTTTTTACGATTTGAATTTTTCGTCCAGCTTATCATGTACACATTAAATCTATCGGGGCTCGGACATGTTGGCGTGGAGTGCAAATTAGGAGATTGGGGCATCAATTGTGAAAGTTAATTTATAACTAAAAAACGAACTGTTTATTTAACTTTAAAATCCTATATAGTTGAGAAAAGTCGCATTAATAACTTTTAGTGAAATGTTGTTAATTGTAACTCAAAGTTGTGCCATGAAATGCATTTTTAGAACCTGATCTAATAATTTAAATTGATTACTTAAGACCGCTTTGAATATTATTAGAAATTCTGGAGTTAAAGAACGTTTTTCATCTTACGCCGATTAATCAGTATCTTTTATGTTTTCATTTTTATATAGTGAATAATGTTTAACATTAAACATGATTCGTTTTTATCTAATTAGGTCGCATTAAGCGTTGCTTTAACTGTCGATCTCGAGGGGATTTAGGAGACTGTAAAGATCCATTTCCTCATAATGCTACAACTGTCGAAGAGCTGCGAGCTGTTGAGGCTCTGCCCTGTGCTTCTGGATGGTGTGCTAAAATAGTTGAAGGAAAAGGAGACGGTATGATTTTTGTTTCTAATGTTACTGCATTCAGTATTTATTCTACAATGCTTCATATTAAGTACTTGATACGTGTGCCTGTATCAATAGGTGACGAATTAAGTACTGGTTTTAAGGTGCTGATAACTTTAAGGACATAACATTTATCTGAAAATGTCACGTTAAGGGATGCATAAAAAGAATAAAAAGCTTAAAATAAGTTTCTTTTTTCAGATAAATATCTTCAGATAATTTAATTACTGTGTTACGTGGACGGAAAGTTGGAAAAGCTTGTGATTTTAACCCTTAATTTCGTAATTTTTTAAATTTCTATGAAAAAATTATATCAGCTAGTTCTCAAGTAATAATAAAAGGGAAAAATATGAACAAAAATTAAGCAGTTTTTTAAATTGAATTTCAGTCATTTTTTTTTGTTTGTGCAGAAGTGCAACATTGCGCAGTAGTGCTGTAAATTACAAAACTTTTTTTTACATGAGGATTTTATTATTCATCATAAAATGTTTAAATTTCTTACCTGGTAATTTATTTCGTCAATAAACAAGAGGAAGCATAAAATATAATGGATTCTTTTTATAGCAAAAACACAGTTCTTGAGGCATCAGATTTTTATAATTAATGTGATTTCTGGAAAAAATGTACTTCCATCTAGTGACAAAATTAGCATGCATTTCGTTGCAGTAATCTTTTTTTTCTCAGATAAGTGATTTGTAGGAAATTAAAAAAAATATTGAGTCTGTTGAATTAAAATAAATCATATGTTGCAAAAATGCAACAGTGCGAAGTTAAGGGTTAAAGAATATATATTACTCTTACTATTGATATTATATTGCAAATGTAGCTCGCGTTACAAGAATATATCGAATAAACATGTCTTTCATTTCATAACAAAGTAAAGGAGTGTAGGATTTGTAAATTTTAAACCATTTAACAGTCCAAAGTACTATTTACTAATTTGAACATTCAACTGTGCTTGGCATATATTTACAATTTTAATAATTCGAACTTTTTTTTGTAAGAGAAGATTTGAAATACATTACACAATTAGACTTCAGAATAATTCCAGAGCAAAAGCATTTTCTTGTTATGTAACAAATTCTACATTAAGATCTCAACTCGCATATACTGTAAGTAGCCGCGGTAGCCGAGTGGTATAGGTATGGATCGTGGCTTGCCTTATCACGAGTTCGAGCCCAGTACAACTAAAGACCCATCGTGTAGGGCAGCGATGCACGTTAAATCTGTCGAGAGATGAAACGTCCTCCCGTTGGTGTGGTAGTTAGGAGAGGGTGGTGCCAGCTCAGGTGTCGTCCAGGTCACTTGACTATTGTTCAGAATTACGTGTCGTCGCCAAAAGCCCTCGTGTAGCTGAACAGTGTGACGTTAATATTCAATCAATCAATGCATATACTGTAAAGCAGTACTCCGCAACCTTTTTATCCCTGCGGACCGGTCAACGTTTGATAATTTTACCGCGGCCCTCTGAGGATGGGACACGTTGATTGTTTATATTTTAGACTGTTTTGATTTAACAATTGTAATTTAGTTACATATAAATATGCCTTCAGAAAAAAATATAGTTACACCAAAAATGAATAAAAGTGATTTAACGTGGAATATAAAGTGATTTCCATGGAAAGTTGCGCAAATCCGAGAGAAATGCGCCACTTTAAATAAAATGACAATAGTTAAATGTTCTTTAGGCGGCCCGGCGCCATTTGATCCACGGACCGGTACCGGTCCGCAGACCGGGGGTTGTGGATCACTCTGCTGTAAAGCATCAATACATCTAATGAAGAGTAATTCTATTTTTGCAAACTGTAATGGGTTTTTGGAACCAACTATAAATTAAACTCATTAAATAATGAGATATAATGAAAATAATTTCATTTTTTTCATTTCATTTAAAAATGAAATAACATTTGGGTACCTTTACTTTCATAGAACTTGGGTGTTAAATTAAAATAGCAAAAAAAAACTTTAGAAAATTTTTTTTAGCATGTATCAGTAATACTAATGATATTATAAAGTGACCTGTTAAAGCTAACTTTCTTTTAGATTATGCTATAGCAACTGAAAGAATGTGTCTTCAGAGACCCCCAGGCGATGAAGAACAAAGATGCGCACCAACTTTGTTTCAAGGAAGACGAGTGATGATGTGTTTTTGTAGAGGAGATCTGTGTAATTCAGCAATAACGATGCAAGCCAATAGCATCTATGTTCTTTGTAGTATTTTAGGAATAATTATTTTTAAATTTTGGTTATGACAATTATAAGAATAGAATTTTTCTATGTGAACAACTTGCAAAATTTTTCAAGATATGTGATCCGAGAGATGAAGAAATGGACTTTTTTAACTGTTATAAACTTGGATGCATCCTACATTTTTGTATGATTAAGTTAATTTTGTGTCCTAGTGTGCTCAATATTTAATTTGTAGGTAAAGTTATGTAACAGGTAAAGGTAATTAATATATAAATTTATAAGATTATATATACCAGAAGAAAAGAGATTGACTCTCGTTTTCACCAGATTATTCTGGGTATAGATTTTAGTTTTAAGTAGGTTATGAAATATAACCATCTGCTGTGATGAAATTTTATTTTTATGTTTATAGAAATTTTCGTGCTTAGCAATAAATTTGTAAAAAAAAGTTTTGATGCTTTTCTCTTTAACAGTGAAATTCGGTAAGGAGTAAGCTTTTTTCCATGTATATTATATTGACCAAATTAAAAAAAGTTGTAATATGCAACACTTTACATTCCGTTGCTTTTATGGATAATAAATTGATGTTTTAAATAATATATTTAAAAGCTTTTAACCTTTTAATACTTAAATTTAGGCAATTAGATAAGAAATAAAAGGCCTTAAAATTGGACAGGATAGCAGATTTTTGCATAAGAATTATTTAAAATATCCTTTATATGCCAGTTGTAATAGCATATTCATATTGCACTTTGTTAAAAGCAGTTTATACATTTTTTAAAAATTTTTCATCTTTAGATTAATAAACACATGATTCTTTAGAAATATTAATTTTAAAACAAATAAGTTAAGCTTATGTCTCAGATCCTTGATCACTTTCTTATTGGATTAATCCATAGAATTAACTCCATAGCGAAAAGGGAGGAAATTGTTAAAATTGAATAAATAAAAAGCTAGCAGAAAAAGTTATGAGTGTTGAATGAAAAATATACAAACGAATATTCTAGTTTTAAAAAGTTTTTTCTTATATTTTTATTTTATGAAAAAACCTTGCTTAAAAATTGCCAAAACATGAATGACATAAATATTTTTAAAGATTATTTGAAAGATAGAATGTATCTATTTTTCTCAACTAATAATATTTTGTCAAAAGTAACAAAATTGCTGTATTTACTCGATGACAAATTTATCTGTAACATCATGTGGCATAAATTGTACTGTACTGTATTGTGTGAGAATAAAATTAGCTTACCTTTCTTTAGCTGTCAAGATTGCTGTGGTTGCAGGTGAAAGACTTGATATCCAAAAAAGAATACAGCATATCATAAACACATTTTATTTTGTAACATCACAAAATTTAATAACACACTATGAAAATCTAAACAAAACTATTCAGAGCAGAAACATTTGCATGGGTGTAAACAGTTTGAGGGATTTTAGGATGAGATATACATATTTGTTCCCGATATAAACTGATATAGCATTTCTAAGATACTTGGAAGGAAATCAAACTGTCTCAAAATCCTCTTGTGGTATGAAGGTCCTATCAAAAAGGTATTTATTTTAATCTTGAATTTTCATTTTCTCTAGCAATAACCAGTTTCCATTAAGGTATCCGACTATGTTCGGAACCATGATTTTAAAAATTGCGCATAAATGTATAATTTTCATGATATTTAGTGTCACTTAGATTAGAATGCATGTATAAAATTGTTTTCAGGACATTATAACAAAAAATTATTTAATACAATATTTTGGCAAAAATTAACTGGAATAACCTTTTACAAATGTCTCTTTGTAAAAATGCTTCTATTGTATTAATATTTTGCCTGTATATAGCTCAGACCTCTGTACAGAGGCTCAACTACGATTTTTGAAAAATTCACATTATTTTCAGAGTTACAACCATTTGAAATAATTATCGGCGTATTTTCTTAAAATTTCTCCCTTCTGTTTTCGTAAAACATGGATAAACCGACTTCCGAGTTATGCGTTTCAAAAATTCTAGTTGAGCCTCTGTACAGAGGTCTGAACTATATACAGGCAAAATATTAATACAATAGAAGCATTTTTTACAAAAGGATAACATTTGGAAAAAAGGTTATTCTTAAGTTAATTTTGCCAAAAAGCTATTTAAACATTTTTGTCATAATGTCCTTAAAAAAATTTTGTACATGTATTCTAATCTAAGTGACACTAAATATCATGAAAATTATACATTTATGCTCTTTTTTAAAATCATGGTTCCGAACAGTCGGATACCTTAAACAGTTCTAAAGCAAGATTATTTGAACCACTCCTAAGTATGTAAAGAAGACAAGCATATTAATGAAAATACAACTCAAATCAATATCAAGTGTCAATAATGCTTTGTAGAAGCAAGACCATAATAATTCTTACAAGGGGAGGGCACAACTAAGGAAATTCATTTGGGGTCGAGACTTGGTATAATAGTAGTATTCCTTTAGGGTGTTCAACCCTCAATGGAATTCCGCCGAATGGCCAGTCAATTCGGAGAAAATAGCCTTCGAAATTCGTACTTAGCTTTTATACAATTAAGTTTTTTTTTTTCCGTGACGGAATGGCACGCTCGGTAAGAAGCCCTCTTCGTACGCCGACGGCTCGGGTTCGAATCATGCGAAAAAATTTTTTCTTTTCAATTCGTTTAAATTTAATTTATTTTCGAAAGGTTTATTAAATATTAAATAATATTTTATGTAATTATTTTGTATTTTATAAAGTAAAAAATAAATATATTATTAAAAATTATTAAAATGGATTAATTATTAACTAAAATTAATAATTTGTAGTTAAAATTAATGAATAATTAAAATTAAATGCTTAATAATTATTAATTCATTAATTATTATTTATCATTACAATTATTTAAATACATTTATTAAAATTTTATTTAAAAATGACTTTCTAAATATTCTATATAATTATAAACTAATTAACTAATAATATATAAAGACATTTTTTTATTATATTAACTATAAAATAATATATTTTATAAATTATTTTATATTATACATAATTTATTTATAGTATATTGTACTTCACAGTATAAAACTATTTGTAACTAATTTTTATATAAAATATTATTTAATATTTATTATATATTTTATTATAAATATTATTTATTAATTTAAAAATATTTATAAAATATAATATAGATATTTATATAATTACAGAAATCTTTTTACTGTATAAAATACAAAATAATTACATAAAATATCATTTAATATTTAATAAACCTTTCATAAATAAATTTATTTAATTTAAAAAATAATTAAACATATTGAAAAGAGTTTTTCGCGTGATTGGAACCCTGACCGCCGGCGTACGAAGCGGGCGTCTTACCAGCGTGCCATTACGTCACGGAAAAAAAATAAAACTTAACTGTATAAAAGCTAAGTACGAATTTCGAAGGCTATTTTCTCCAATTTGACTGGTCATTCGGCGTAATCACATTGAGGGTTGAACATCCTAAAGGAGTATTACTATTACACCAAGTCTCTCGAACCCAAATGAATTTCCTTAGTCGTGCCCTCCCCTTGTTAGTAAATCTCACAGCTTTAATAGAACCCCATTCAGTAACTTTTATTATCAACTCATGCAACAAACTTATCAGCAAAAAAGAACAGACTCTTATGTACTTAGGCTATTCAATAAGTAATAAGACTAATTTTACGCCCGCGAAAACACTCATCGGAATGTTAATTTCTGTGGCATAAGAAAAGTTTGTTATCTGTATTAACAAAAGCTACCGATAGATGACATGTACAGACTCGTATTCTTGAGTATCACATGATCGAAGTGAAGCGTGTTTGTGGGCACGTACGAGACGTGGCCAGTTGTCGAAATGGAAGCAAAAATCAGCATCGGGGACCTTTGATACGATAAGATTAAAGACTGGAACAAGAAGGCAACAATATCTTAAAAAGCTTTATCACAGTATAGATGAAGCTTGGTTGTATTTCTATGATCCAACCATAAAACAACAAAGCAGTAAATGGAAACATCCATTTTCACCTACTCTCAAGAAAGCAAAAACTTTAAAATCAGCTGGTAAATTTATGACCATATTTTTGTTATGAAGGAATTGTGTATCAACACGCTTTCGAACCCGGTACTACCGTAAAGGACTCGTACTACACGAATGTCCTGCGAACAATGGTACAGCACGTTAAAAGGAAATGTCCATTGATTCGAAATGGCTTCCTATTGCACCATTACAATGCCCGACCACATATTGCTCGTTGTGTACTGTATGTTTCGCAGCAGAACAACGTAGAGATTATACTATACCCTCCCTACAGTCCTGATCTCACTCCATGCGATTTTTGGCTGTTTCCTTAACTTAAGAAACCATTACGAGGCAAACCTTTAGAAAGCAACAAAGCATGTGTAAAGGCTGCATAGGCGGTTTTGAAACGGCTCTCACAAAAGACTTTTACATGTTTTTAAGAAGTGGACAGAACTTTGGGATAAATGCATTACGTACCACGGAAGCTATTTTGAAAAAATCATGTAAATGATGACGATTAAAGGTATTGTTTTTTATTTATATGTATATATATATATAATTTTAGTCTTATTGCTTATTGAACAGCCCTCGTACCAGGTGGTGTTAAAGTTACACTATTCAGAGACCTGTAGAACCTGTTCCGTTAATCAGATTTTGATGAAACTTGGAATATGTACTATATGGAGCATGGGGAAAAGATTTCTTTGCACTAAAAAAGATTAGTACAAATTTTGACCACCAGGGGCTTTTATCGAATATTCCTTATGCAAATCCGTAAAACCTCAATATAAACGTGCAGTCATAGCCACAGAATCATTCAGCGTTTATTTGTCATCGTTAATCATACCTTGCACACACAAAATCGAACTTTACAAGTAAAATTACTTTATCAGAACATCAGTAACCACTTAGCTGCTCTGCATGAATATCGTCGTCTAAAGGATCTGCGAAAAGGCCCCATATAGAGATTGGTTTGAGGAAGATGATTATGAAATTTGAAGATACTGGAAATTTAAGTGTGCTGCCAAGGAAGAGGACGGAAACCGGTTGGGACCGAAACTGTCGAAGTCGCTACTGCTGTAGTTGAAAGAGCCTCCAGTCCCATCTATTCTTCAGCAAGTTGTCGATCAGTGTCACGCGAGTTGGAAATTCCGTGGTCGACAGTACGGAAAAGTTCTGTCATACATTTTGAAATGATACCCGTATAAGATCCACGTGATTCAAACGATGAAACCTCAAGATCAGAAAACACTTTTGTGAGAATGGAAATTGATGACGCACGTCCTTGGAAAATTCTACGGTTAGATGAGGCACACTTTTATTTAGATGGAGCTGCGAATTATATATAGTCAAAATTGCCGCATAAGGAGTACTTCACCACCTAATATCCTGCATCGCCAACCACTGCCAGGGCATTTTTGCCGTCCCAGACAAAAATGGAAAATGCCGCTCCTCTCTTTCAAGCAAAAAATTATAATTAAAAAATCATTTGTTCACATACATGCACACCTATGAAACTTGAATAGTTATTGCGTACAGAAAGGCATCATATAACAATTATATATAGATATGTCTTTAAAAAATTACAAAATAATTTGAAATTAAGGACATAATTACCTGTTATTATTTCAAACGAGTAAAATGTATGAGAAGAGGAGTGGCCCATTTCAGCAGGCCAATTTTGTCGAAAAGGAGTCTACTGATGGTGGGGATCACAAGCCTTTATTTTATCTTACAGTAACTACTCTCAAGACTAAAATAAAACATATCCTTGGGCTCTATCTACCAAAAACACTTATTACTCCTTTCCCCTTTTGGAAAGCTGATTTGGGTGACTCCTCTCCGGGATAGGGAGAAAGTTACCAAGGAAAGAGGAGTAAACGTATCAAATTTCATAATTCAACATATACTCCCGGCACGAACTCTTCAACTTTCAACATAAAAGAAAAGACGTTAAACAAATGAAGTACAAAATAAGGAAATAAGATACGTTGAATGAAATACCAAATTCACACCCAATAATATTTCAGAAAATATATATCAGATTTTTTGTAATGGAAAAAAATATTTTTCTTAAACTCGATCCAAATGCCACCCATAAAATTTGCCGCCCGGGGCAGGGGTCCGGTTTGTCTGGCCCTAGAGCCACCCCTGGTCTAACATAACAGAAATTTTCGGTAACAGGCAAAGTATTGATTTCAAAATGATGCACAACAATGTTCAGAGGATGAGAATATATTTTATCAAAAAGGAAACTTCTTCAGTGTTGACTGAACAAAAAGCATTATTCTCTCAAAAGAAACAAAGGCTTGAAATTATCAAGCTGTAAAGGGGCCTGTGTGTTTGAGAGAGAGAAATGCAAAAAACCATTTGGGGCACAAAGTTTTTTGTAAAGTAAAAAATAAAATAAATAAAAATAACACGAACAAATATATTACTAATACATGTCTATTTTTTTTAACCAATACATTAATTACTTTGGAAGAATTGCAATTCTCTCTTTGCAACCCTTTTTTTTTCCGATGCATAACACAGCAAATGCATTTAAGAGTTCTGCACACATGCTTGACCAAAGATAATCTTTATTATTGCTGAAAGAGCTCTTTGTGCATTGGTTAAAGTAACTGAAAACAAGGAAAAGTTTTTAGTCCAGTTAATACATTTAGAAAAATAACTCATTATTTTTAGTAGGTACTGCAATAGGTCTTGTGCGTCATTTACATCCCTTTCATTTAAAGTAAAATCACGTAGCAAAAAAATTTCCTGGATGAGATTTTCATCTGCATCTTTGTTATAACATTTCACAAATGTTTTGGAATATTTTTCTAATTTGTTTTTCTAAAGTTTTTGTATCAGAGATTAATTTGAAATCAGAACTATTTGGTATACTTTGAAATAAATCTTATATTTGTACAATGACAGTATCAATTATAGTTTTTTAAAAAATATCATTTTAATTCTTCTGCCGGGTTTCCTGTATTTCATCTTCTGCTATTTCGGAATATATATATGTAATAATTCCAATAATCTGTAATAGCTCTTGAATTATTAACGTCCAGTCCTTCAGGACAACCATGTGGCCGCGGTAGCCGAGTGTTATAGGTATCGGACCGTGGCTTGCCTTGTTACGAGTTCGAGCCCAGTACCACTAAAGACCCGCCGTGTAGGGCAGCGATGCACGTTAAATCTGTCGAGAGCTGAAACGTCCTCCCGTTGGTGTGGTGTGGTAGTTAGGAGAGGGGGTGCCAGCTCAGGTGTCGTCCACTTCACTTGACCATGGTTCAAAATTACGTGGTCCGTCGCCAAAAGCCCTCGTGTAGCTGAACAGTGCGACGTTAATATTCAATCAATCAATTCAGGACAACCATGTAATTATTTTAATTGGTTACCCGCCTACCGGAGACTTAAGAAACTATCTCCATCCACCTCCTAAAATCACGTAACGTCTCGTTGCCCATAAATACCGAAATCTGGACATCGTGCGCCCTCTTCTCTTCTGCTCTCGCCTCTCTGTAATCATGTAACCAGCCGGCTGCCGCGCGTTCTGTGTTTGTCTGTGTTTGTGCCATGATGCTTGCTTCTTATGTGTAATGCCGTCCTTGCTTTATGTTTGTGTTTTCAACATGCAATAAACTGGATTATTGATTTACATAACTGCCTGGTGAATCCCATCATAGAAAATGCATCAACCTACAGTATCATTCCTCACACCACAGGCCACGCCGTACCTTTGGTTCGCCATTGTTAAAATCAACCACTCGCAAGTACAAAATACGATATAGTATGCACTTCTAAAAGTTAATTATTTCATATACATATGAATAATATTAGTTATACTTAGGTTTTATAGCTATTTATATATATTTATGGATTATATTTACTCATTCACATTCTTTCTTTTTCAAATTCGTTTTTCAAGAAAATGTTTTGAAACATTCAAATTAAGTGTTAGCATTTTTGCTCCATCTAAAATATGTGTCTAATTTCATTCTTAAATTTAGGATTTCAGTTTTAATTTTGTTGACTAATTAAGAACCGAGTCAAGAACAATTGTTTTTACTTGAAATAGTTTATTGATAGCTTTCTATGTTACAATTTCTAGTATAAAACATAAAATAAATAGCTTTTCTTGTATTGAATCCAATAGAAATTAGCTTTGTATACTGCTATATTATTGTTTTACTTGCATCACACACAATAAATTCTTCTAGAGCAGGGGTCGGCAACCTTTTGAGTCTGAAGAGCCAAAAATTACGATTTACAAAATTTCAAAGTTTTTAAAGAGCCACAAAATTTTCTCTTGGCAACAATAAATAGTACTTGTATAAATAAATTTTTTTGATTAAAAAAACAACCTATTTATCCATAAGAAAAAACATCTATTTATTCATATATAAGTAGTGTTTTTCACAACAAATTAGATAAAATGTATGGCATTATTGGATAATTACTTATTATTTAGGTAAAAAATATATATAAAAACAATTTAACATTTACTTTTACAACACTAACTTGTACTTCAATAACAAACAATTGAGCAAACAAATTCAATGGGAGTGATGGCTTTGCATGGTTATATATTCAACAGGGGCGTAGCTACCCCCGTATCAATGATACGGGGCCCCCAGGCCACAGGGGCCCCAACATGTGTAACTATAGTCCCACTAACCGAGCTCCCATACGTAAAAAGGGGCCCCGAAGAAGTTTTGATACAGGGCCCCCTCAGAACTAACTACGCCAGTGTTATTCAAGTAGAAAATTTAAACTTAACTAAACACACGCAATGTAACTTTACTTAAAAATAAAATTAAATAAAAAATAACAATAACATACACATTTGTGTGTGAGCAAACAAATTCAATGGGAGCGTTGGCTTTGCATGGTTTTAGAAAGTTTAAATAAATCTGGCTCATAACTCTTGTTGTTTTAAATTTCAAACACGACTCTAAATTTTCATTTGTTATAGTTTACTTCTTACTTTACTTTAAATTATATTCACGCAAGAGAACGCTTCCTCGCAAAAGAATATGTCGATCCGATGATAGTCAGCACTCCAAATGCCAAGGGCTTCACCTCACTGTAGCAACCTGGAAGACTATTCCATGCGTCTAATATAAGTGCCTCAACTCGCCGCATTTCTTTTAAAGCTGTCAACTTTTGTTGCGTTACGTACATACATTTTCTGGACCTCCAACACTTCTAACTTGCTTTTCAACTCAGTAAATTTTCTACTCCACAAAGCTTTACTTTTTAAATCGATCAATTGCATTTCTAGAGATCCAGTATCAATTCCAAATGGTTCAATGTGGATTTCGTTACTATTTGTGTTGAGAGGATTTACTATGAATGATAGAGTGGTTTTGACTTGCCCAAATCTGTCAGCTAATTCATCTTCATTTTTTTTAATAACTGTGCTGAAGTAATTCGTGTCAACAGTTGCACTGGTTTTATCGCGATATTGCTTTATAAATTGAAAATGAAGTAATTTACCGCTCTGAATATCTTCTGCAAAAAGGATTAATATTTTTCTTCGAAACAAATAAATTCTTCTACCCAAACATAGGCTGGGTTTCCCATTCTTTTCAGTTTTAGATTCAGCTCATTTAATTTCGCTGTGATATTCACCATAAAGTAAAAATTTTTACAACCATTAGTCGTTCTCTAATTCAGGGTTTTTAAGTTTTTTTAAACCAGGAATGATTTATTTCATTCAAGCAAAAAAAAAAGCCCAACCCCTTTTTCCCTTTTTGGTAAAAAAGGAGGTGGGAATACTGAGTCTCCTTTTTCGTTTAAAAATTTCCCTTAAATTTTTGACGATGGTAATTGTTTTTGAAAAAGATGAAAGTTTTTGGGGCCCAAAAATTCATGACCTTAATTATTTCGGCCAGAAATGTTTGGGAAAACAAAACACTTTTGGGAATGAAAAAAATTTGGGGGTTTTTTTGGGCCGAAGTATCATTATTGCCCCTTTTTTTTTCCCTTTGTCATACCGGGGGCCAAACCTGGGGTATCGGCCGCTCGTGAAAAACCCCCAATGGTCCCAAACCCCCTTTGGAGAACTTTTCATATTTTGACAAATATTTTAACGTTGATGTTAAAAATCATTTTACTTATATAAGAAAAAAAAAAAGTAAAACAATCAATAATAACTCAAAAAAAATTTTGAAGTGCAAAAACATTTTTTCCCAAGAAAGAGTTATAATAGTGAAAAAAATTTTTAAAAACCAAAATAATAAATTTGAAAAAAATAAAACCCTTTTTAAAAATAAAAATAAAACATTTTATAATTATAAATGAAAAAACAACAGAATTTCCCTTTTAAAAAAATACAATTTTAAAAAATAAAAAAAAATCTTAAGGCACAAACTGGAAAACGAAAAGTATGTAAATCAGTCCTTCTACTAAGATTTAAGTAAAAAACATACCAAAAAAAACCCGGGTGTATAACGCGCATTTTTAACCCCCAAAAAAATAAGACCGGGAAATTTTTAGGTTGGGGTTATACGGGTAAAAAAATGAGAATTTTAAAAATAAAAAAAGATGAGCAAGAAAAAATCAGATTTTTTACATCAGGGCGGTTTGCAGTTTTGCCGCCCCGGAAAAAAATGGAAAATGCCCCCCCTTTCGAAAAGGGTAATAAATTATTATTAAAAACGTAAATTGTGATCACATATATGTACAAATTTATTAAACTTGAAAAAATTTTTGGGGAAATAAAAAAAAAATTACAAGTATTTTTCCCCTTTTTTTATTTTTAATTCTAAAAAACTTTTTATCATTTTTGAAAAAAATCATTTTGTTCATCTAATTCATGTTCGCTAGCCAAAACAACGAAAACATTTAATCGGGCCTTGAAGAAGATAGTTGTGGATCCTAAGAAATTGTTTTTTAAATTTTTTAATTTTTTGAAAACTTTTCTCCATTTAAAACCCCATTTATTAAGAAACAATAAAAATTTTTAATGCCATAGCAAGTTTTTCCAAATTCTTAAGTTGAAAAAATTTTTAAAGCTTAAATTGGGTTTTTTTGCCTAAAAAAGCAAAAACTGGAATTTTTTTCCTACTAGAACAAAACGCGCATTTATATCCTTTTATTTTTTATCGATCAATATTGTTTCAAATTTTTTAAATTTTTTTTTTAACCCTTTGGGAAAATATATTTTAAATTAAAATACGTATTGTATAAAATTTCAAAACACTTTTGGGTGAAAGTACTCATTAGATTAAATGTACATTCTAAGGTTTTAAACCCTTGCGGGATCAATCGTAAGAAAAAAATAAAAAAAAAAAATCCCTAGTTTTTAAATTTAGGATTATTCAGGGGTCCCCCGAAGCCCCCTTTTTTAAAATTTAAAAAATTTTTCGTCAAACTGGGGTTGTGGCTGCTTTTTATCTCAAAGTTAGCATGGATAAAAAGTCTCATCGGGCCACTTCCTATTGCATCTGATATTTTTCCCAAAGAAAAGGGGATATCCATCGAAGATCCTTCAAAAGAATTTTTTTAAAAATTTTTTTGGGATTTCCCAAGGATAATAGCCCTTTTGAATTTTTTCCCCCGCAATAGTTTATTTTAATACACTTATGTTTTTAAATTTATCCCAAAAATAAAAAGTAGAAATAAACTTAAATTTTTTTTAAAAAAAAGAAAACCCGGGGAGCCCTTCATCTTTTATAAAGTACTAAATTTTCCCCGCATTATTAAAACCCAAAAAAATAAAGCATAAATATCTCTTAGTTGACCCGGACGACTGAAGGATCCAATTTTTTGGGGCCTTTTATTTTTCAAATGCGTACAAACGGGGCCGGCCCGGCCCCTTTGGGGCCCTGGTCTCCCCATCTCCCCCTAAAAAATTTAAAAAATTTTTGTCTTTTTAAAAAAAAATTTTTTTTTATGCGGAAAAATTTAAAAATATAGAAATTTAGGGTTTTTTTTTCATTTCAAAAAAGTTAAATTTTTTATAAACAAAGCAAAATTTTAAAAAAAAATTTTTCAAAATTTTTTGTGCTGAAAAATTTTTTATTTTCCCCATCATATTTTAAGTCTTCGGGAGATCAGGGGATGGATTTTAATGAAAGAAGGGAAAAAATAATTGCTTAGTTTTTTTGTCATCGGGCCCTCCATTTTTTCTAAACGGGTTTTTTAAAAAAACAATACCATAAAAGGAATCATCAAAATTTAAAATTTAAAATTTTAATGCACAAACGATTTGGTTTTAAAAGGCCCAAATAAATGACGAAATTTTCAAAAAAAAAAAAAAAAAATTAAGTGCCCAAAAAAATCAGTTTTTGGGCTTTAGCCCCCACGCGGTAATAAGGTTTAACTACTAGCAGGGAGCCAAACAGACTTTGAATGGCTGCTTGTGGAAGAAAATTTCCCCATATTTTTTATGGCAGAAAAAATTTCGTTTTTTAAAACCCGAAGGGACGCGGATCACGGGAGAGCCGACCAACCAAACCCCCACATTCCGGCTAATAGGCGACAACCGGCAAATAAGGGTTTCGGAAGAATTGAAAGGGGGCTGAAGAGAAGTCTCAAAAAATTTTTTGAAAACGGTGGGGCGTCCATTTTCCGTTAAAAAGATAACCCAGGGATGCCTGGGGAAGGGAACGACCCCCGGCAGAGCATTTCACGGACATACCTGTTCCCTTTGGAGATTCCCCCTAAATTTCGTTAAAATTTTAGAAAAAAATCAGTGTCACTTAAAATCCCCCTTTGGAACTGTGCCAAAAACCCTCCATGTATACATTATTTTTGCTTTTTTTGTTGTACGAAAAGAAAATTTAAGTTTTATAGGTGTGTATCTATGTGAAAATTTTCCCTTTTTTCTAATTATAATTTTTATTTTTGGTAGAGAGAGGGGCGGCAAAACTATTTTGGACCCGGCCCTGTTTCACATTTTTATTTTAATTCGGTTTTTAAAAGCATTAACAAATATAAAAAAAAAAAAAACAGATCGATTTTTTTTAAACGTAAAATGACAAAAAAGTGGGACTACCATTTTACGACTAAAATATAAAACGAAATTATCGAAAATCATCCAACTCAAATTTTTCATTAAATTTTTTTCTTATAATTAATTTGGGAAATTAAAATTTTAAAAAAATTTTGTTGCGTTTGACTTCATATTATTTTATTTAACATCGAAAAAATTTTTATCATAAACTCTATTTTACATGATGTTTTAGATGGGAAATTTCCTTTTTTAAAACCCATTTCATTTTTCCCGCCCCAAATTTTTAAAAATTTTTAAAAGGGTACCCCCAAAAAAAAAAGGGTTAAAATCAATGATTTTTAAAGCAAAGAATAAATAATATCCTCTCTTGTATTTTGGAATTTTTAGCGAACACTGGACCACACCCGGGGAAAAAGAAAAAAAAATCGGTTTAGGTAGGTCCCCCCACGAATTTTTTTTTTTCATTCAGTTTTTTTTTATAAATGTGGGCTGGGGTTTTGTCTAAAAAAAGCCCCAAAAAAAGCTGAATCAGCGTATTCTTTGGGGGGGAACGGGGGGGGGCAGGGGTTTTAAGGGGGGCAGGCTAACACCCAATTTTTTTTCCGGGGGTTGCGGTTCAACCAATGGTGTAGGGGGGGTGAAAAAGGGAAAAAAAAAATGGGTTTTTTTTAATTTAAAAATAAATACCGGAAATGTAATTTTCCCCAACCCGGGGTAGCCCGCCATATCAGCAGTATCACATACGGGGGCCCCAAGATGCAGGGGACCCAACATTTTGGGAACTTTCAGTATCACTAACAGGGCCTTTTTTAAAAATCCCCGGTTTTGATTTCGGGGCCCCCTTTAGAACTAAACTACGCCAGCGTTAACCAACAAGTACAATAAAAAAAACTTGGACTTTTTAAAACAGCGTTTGAAGCAAAAAGTAAGATACACAAAAAATAAAATAATTGACACAAATATAATATTATCAAATGATCTATTAATTATCTCAAACGTTGAAATTTAAAAAAATTTAAAATTTTTTTTAGTGTCGTAGTTTGTCAGTAGTAGACTTAGTCTGGATTAAAAAGTCATCCCAATCTTGAAATTTCGGTATATAACTACTAAAGCCAATCTTTGTTTTCCCCCCCCGGGTGTTTTTTAGGGGGGGAAACCGGGGAATCGCGATCGAATTAATCCTTATTTTTACCCCGCAGGGTTTTGTCAATACCCACCACCCTAACTTTTTTAAAAAACCCCTCTAAACCTTTTCGGGAAAAAATTAAGGTTTTCGTGTAGCGACCCTTTTAAAATTTTTAACCTTTTTAGGGTTTTCCAGCTTGTAGGCGAAATTTTAAAAAAGGGCGCCAAAAATTTTTACCTCACGCGGGCCACTAAATTCATAAATTTTTAAAACCCGCGGACCAATTTTAATTTTTTTAAAAAAATATTTATCAAAAAAATTTGGGTCTAAGAACACATAAAATGTGCCTTTGTTAACAAAATGAAACTATTAATTGTAACCAAATTCAGAAAAATTTTTTTTAATAAAAACCCTAAAATAAAAAAAAACAAAATAAAAAAAAAATTCCCGTAAAAAGAAAATTAAAAAAAAGGTTTTATATCAAAAAATTTGGGGTTATACATTGCTAGTGTGGGGGGATGTTCCCGCTTTTCTTGAAATAAAAAATTATGGAATTTGGATCCAAGTTGTTACCGCAAGACCTTTTTTTTCAAGCCGAGATCGGTACCGTGTTTTTGGGGGCTTTTTTTCAAGGCCCCTTTTTACATAAATGTTTTGGGGGAATTGGGCCCGAATTTTCATCGCCGTGTTCAATAAGAAAAAAAGGGGATTTATTTTACAAGATTTTCGGGGCTATTACCAAGAATAAGGGTTTTTTTTTAGGGACCAGCGAAATTTTCTCACGGACACCCCTTTTGGGATCTCCTTTTGTCATATCCTGCGCGTGAATCCGCCGCAGTTCTTTAATTTTTGGGATGAGCCCCTTTAAAAACTTTCTTTGGGAATGGCGTACTATTGTTGTTATGATGAAAAAAGGGTATTTTTAAATAATTTTTAAAAGATAAGGGATTTAAATTTGATATAATATAACAGTATTTTTTTGGGTGAAGAAAGCCCTTTTTTCGGGGGTGATGAGGAAAAATCGAATGATGAAGAGGTAATAGCAAGTATGATTCATCTACTGAAATCTATCCAGATAATTTTAAATGAGGGAGTTTCCGTCCTTGATAAAAAGACCAAAATATTCAACGGATGGAAAAAGGAATCATCAGCCAATAAAATATTTTTTTGGTTAAAAGTTGCGCCACGAAATGCGCAAATTTTTTGTTAAGTAATCAGAAAAACCCCCTACTAAACATCGAACTAAAGCTGATTCCGGGAAAGGGTTTTTATTTCGATTTAAAGGAAGAAAAAAGAATGTGAAACCAGGCCCAAAGTTTTTTGAAATTTAAAAAAAATTTAAAATCCAGTAAAAAAATCGCACTCTACTCGATGAAGATAAAAAGGGGTGAAAACAATGTACAGAATAACCCCAAAAAAAAAGGGAAAAGGAAAAAAAAAATTTTACGTGTTAAAAAAAAGGGAAAAAACATAACCCTTTTCTTCCCTTCCCTTTTACATTTGGGAAGCAAATTTGGAAACACCCCGGAAAAATTGGGATACCCCGCGCATGAAGTCCCGGTCTTTTTTCGAGCTTAATGCCAGATTAATGCCCATCCCTGGTGTGGAAAAAAAAACAATTTTTATTATTAAAAAAAAATTCACCCCAAAAAAAAGAAAAATTAATAACCGCCGGATTCGCGGAAAAAAAACCCCCGACTAGATAATTTTACTTTTGTTTATTTTTTTAACGTGAAAATCAGCCCCAAACATATTTTTGTTTCGTTTTAACATCGGGGGCTCTGGATTTTCATCAAGATCGAAAAAAATCTTTTTAAAAAAAAAATTTAAAACTTTTACATAGGGGAAAATTTTTGGGTAATTTCCACTAAAATTTTCGTTTATTTTTTTTCCAAAACAAAATTTTAAAAAATTTTTTAAAATTTTTTTCCTTTTTTATCATATTTTGTAATATATTATTAAAAATTCCCCCATTTGTGATGCACAGGATTTTTTTAATTAAAAAAAGAAGAAAAAAATTTATGCACAATGCTTTTTCGACATAACATTGGCCGCGGGGGAGCAGAGTGGGATAGGTAACCCAACCCTGGCTTGCCTTGGGCACGAGTTTGAGCCCAGTACCCTAAAAACCCCCCGGGAGGGGAGCGATTTCAAAGTTAAATCTGTCGGGGAGCTGGGAAAAGTCCCCCCCATTGGTGGGTGTGGGGGAAAAGAGGGGTGGTTCCCGCTCAGGGGGCCCCGTCCACGTCACCCTTACCGGGTTTAAAATTCGGGTCCGTCGCCAAAAAACCCCCGGGAGCTTGAACAGTGCGAGTTAATATTCCAACCCAACAACCATTAAATTTTTTTCTTTCATTTTATAAAATGAAAAACAGGGTTTAAATAATCGTGTGATAAAAATAACCCCCTTTTTGCCGGGTTAATTTGTAATTTTCTTAACGTACCCCACAGTTCGGAAAACCCCATTTTAAAAAACGCATAAATGGATAATTTTCATGATATTTGGGGTCACTTAAATTTGAATACATGTATAAAATTTTTTTAAAAAAAATTTTGGGCAAAAAAATTTTTTAAAAAATATTCTGACAAAAAATTTAAATTAGAATAACCTTTTTCAAAATGTTCCCCCTTTTTTAATAAAGATTCTAAGATAATAATATTTTGTGTGTATGTGTGCTTATATAAAGTTGGGGTTTTCCAGAGAATTTTGAACTATTTTTTTTAAAAAAATTTACATTATTTTGAGTTACAACCCATTTTAAAAATTTTTCTGCGTTTTTTCTTAAAACGCCCCTCTTTTTTGGCCCCTAAAAACAGGGGCAAAAACCCCCCCTTTTTTGTTGTTTTTCCCCAAAAATTTTAGTTGAGCCCCCGGGAATTTAGCTATATACAGGCAAAATATTATCATGAAGCATTTTTTTAAAAAAGGAGGGAAAATTTTGAAATGGGGCATTCTATGTTAATTTTTTTTCAAAAATTTGGGAATTTTTAAAAAATTTTTATTGCAATACTATTCTTAAAAAACAATTTAAAATTTTCTAATCTAAGTGACACTAAATATCTTATTTTCCCTTTATAGTTTTTAAAATCACGGTTTTTAAATTTTCCTAGTTGTATTTCTGCTTTATAATATACAAATAATTATTTAACAATCAATTAAATATATTTTTCAGCAACTTTTTTTAAAATGGAAAGATCTCAGCGAAAAATGCTTTGTCAACTATTGATCTGGATTGCCACGTGCCTCAGATGACGTCATCAGCATTCCGAAAATCAATTTTCCATTTTGTCAAAATAGGGGAGGCGGGATGGATCAATTCGAAAGGGACGATTTCATCTCACTCCCTTTTGGGGAAAACATTTGATAAACATTTTTCCAATGGATGGAAAATGGCTAAGAGCCATTTATAGTTTGGCATAACAAATTTTCTCTAAAGAGGATTTTGATTTTTTTTCAATCTCAATTCCTTTTACTGATTTTGACTGGAATAAAATGCATTCGTACAATACAAGAAAAAGTTCTTTTTTTTTCAAACACTTAAAAGGTAATTGTTACCAAATTCGCGTTTGGTGAATATTTTCAAAATTTTTTTATGATTTTTTTTTAAACATACATTTAAATTCATAAAATATTTTATTTTGTTTCTACTATATCTAGAAAAAGTTATAGCATAATTAGTAAACCGAAATGAACTTTACAAAACAGGAAGTAGACCCTACGCAAAATATTTTTAAGATTAGAATTGAAATTTTTCAAGAAACCTGTTTCATTTAGTTCTATTTTATATTCAAAATTAATCTCTTTGTATATATTTATGTAATTTATTGCTTTTTAGAAAAAATCGTACTTTTAAAAAATCGTGTTTTGAAAAAATTTGCACTTTTAAAAACTTCTAAAAAATTGCAAAATCTTTAATTCAAACACATATAATATGTAATGCATATGTATAAATATTATTTGAAAACATTTGTTAGGATTTTAACGCCACAACAAAATTTCACTAAAATGACAGTTGTTAATAATCTTTTAAACTCCAGAAAACTTAAAAAATTTAAAAAAAATCCCAAAATTTGTTAAGCGAAGTAAAGTGGTCTACCTATAAATATGGTGAATTTAAAAAAGTATGTTAGTAGAAAAAATTTTTGCTGTATTAAAAATTTTTAAAAGCATTTTCTGGGAAAAATATGTTTTTTAATTTTTTGTTCACGGTAAAGTTAATAAAAGGTTTTTTTTTTAAAAATTAATTGAATTTTCAGAAAATGTTTTTTTTAGTTATATCTGCAGTCTAGACTATTATCTAATCTCTGTGTATATATTTATGTATTTTTTTTGATTTTGTGAGAAAATAACATTAATTTCTTTAAAAAAATTTAGTTCTGATAAAATACATACTTCAAAAAATTTTACAAATATTACAAATTTTTTGTTCCCAAATTTTAAAAAATGTTATTTATGTATTATAAATATTTTTCAAATATATTAATTAGAATTTTCAATAACCCACTAACCCAATTTTTCACAAAATTTCATAAAATTCAATATATCCAAAATTATTTTTTAAATTTTGGGGGAAAATTCTTGAATTCCCAGTTTATGCCCCATTTTAACAAAAAAATGTTTATTTCGTTAAAAATTTATATATTTCAAAAAAAATGTCGAAGGTAAATACCTTTAAACAATTAGTTTTTCTTTTTTTGGGGAATTCGGGTTTTTTTAAAACTACTTTTTGGGAAAATTTTTTTCAATAAAAAGTAAAAAACGTTAAAAACGTAAAGGGGCTTGGGATCTTTAGAAAATTTTTAATTTAATTTAAAAAAATTTCGTTTTAGCATTTCATATGTTTCATTTAAGAAAATGATACGAGATGAAATTTTGCAAATATTCTTCACAAATT
>BMAV01013187.1:0-27958 GCA_019973955.1 Trichonephila inaurata madagascariensis
TTTTTAGTTTAAGTTCTATATTTATATTTCACTCAGAGACAATTGAAAAATAACATAATAAAAATAAATAATATATTTTATGTATTTTATTGGTTTGGATCGATTTAGGATTAATAATGTATAACAAATTATTAATGATGTGCCTAGATGGCTTTTTTTAATTGTTAGTAATTGCTTTAATTTTTGAAATGTGTTTTTCTTTATTCTCTGCTGCACTTTTTTAAATCAAAGAAAATTCTTCATGAAACTGTAATTTCCTGATCAATCTAATTAAAACTTTCATACAAAGTGTGTGAAGAAAATGGGTATTTTACCTAAGAAATTGTTAATAAAATATGCTGTACAAGTGTTTTATAATTTTAATTTAGTCGATTTTGAAGTTCTTTTGGCTAAATTTCCAATTACTTTTTCGATGTTAAACAAGCAAATAGGAGGGAACTATAGACGTTAATCTTACGTGATTTAATTTTGACTATACAAAATTAAATCTCTTATTTTTTAATTATCTTCATATTACAGTTGACAGTAAATTGGATATAAATTGGACACTTTTATCTGTATTTTGACGGAAAATTTATTACCGAAATAAAAAAAAAAGTAATAAATTCCTTAAAAATTGAGGAACTTCAATATATATACAGACTGCGTGATAATGAAAATCAATGCAACATGTGTAACAATAACCAGAAATTTAAAGGACTTGCTAAACAAAGAGAGTAGGCAACATTCATTATGTAATGTTTAAATTGAAGTGATACTCGCAACATGCAGCAAGATCCACGCAAGTTCAGTTAAGTTGTGAGGGACCACCACCCACAGATGGGGGAAAAAATGACACAATACGATCAGGTACAGATACGGAAGAAAGCCTGAGAGATTGTTCTCCATTCCTAAAGGACCATTTACCAAACTTGGATTTCTGATTTCGGTAGTGGAAGGGCATACAAGTGGCGTTTAAAGTATTCGTCTACGTTCAGAACCGTATTTATGAAAACGCGTATAAATGGATAAGTTTTGTAATATTTAGTGTCGCTCGAATTATAATATACACATAAAATGTTTTTAAGAATAATACTATACAATAAAATATATATATATTTACAAGTAATTTTTTGTCAAAAAATGAAGAAAGGATTACATATTTTCAAAATATTCTTCTTTTTATTGGAAATGCTTCTATAATAATAATATATTTCTTACATATAGCTAAGACTTCTCTACAGAACTAGGATTTTTGAAATACATCAATTAGAAGTGGATTTATTCAAATTTTAATACATCAAAATGGAAAAATTTCAAAAAAAAACAAAAAAACAAACAAACATCAGTTATTACTTCAATTGATAGTAATTCTACAAATAATGCGAATTTTTCAAAAATCCTAATTCTCCCTCTATAGAAACACCTAATCTGTACATAGAAAAATATTATTATTATAGAAGAGCATCTTCCATAAAATCAGAATGTTTTGAAAATATATAATTCTTTCTGTTTTTTGCCAAAAAATGCATGTAAGACATTTTTTTACTGTAGTAATATATTTAAAAAATTATACGTTTATTCGAAATCACATGTGACACTAAATATAAAAAAAAAATTGAAAATATGTATTTATACGTATTTTAAAAATCACTGTTCGAACGTAGTCGGATACCCTTATCATTTCCTAAATAGGTTCGACTCATGGGAGATTAGGGAAATGGTATCCAGGAAAACATCTACATTTAAAAAACGTGTTGACTATATACGCTGTGTACAATCGTTATTTATCCTAGCTGGCATTGAGTAGAATGTAGGGGAGTGCCATTGCAAGAGTAAAGAAAATAGTTTCAAAAATGTGATTTAATGTAAAAATCAGAATTAAGTAGAATAATTATAATGAACTATATAAACTTATACAGATTTATATGTATATAAAAGTAAAACTTTTTTAAATACATTTTTTTTATTTTTAGTTTTCGACGTTTTTAGTGCACATTCAAAGTATGTGAACAATGAATTATTTTTAAACTAAATACAAGCTTCAGAAGGTTTATAGTGGAATGATTTCAACGATTTTAATAAATCTTAGTAGCTTGCGAACTCTCAACAGCATTATGAATCTTGAGACATAAAATGATAAAAAAGTACCATATGAAACCTTAATACCGTTAAGTAATTAACTAATTGTATTAAAAGCCACATAACAATACTGAATTTTAAGGTTTTATGAAGTTTTACAATCATTTGTGCTTTATTTCCCAGCAAAATTCAAAAGGAGAAAATCAGTTATTTTATACACTACATACAATTTATTTTGAGTAAACAATACCAGTACATGGGCGATAAAATAAGTTTTTAGTATATTCTTTTATGAGCTCCGTTGAAAATATAAAGCGAGGAACTAAACATGATAAAGTATATTAAGAACATTAAATGTTTTATGGACCTGAAAAATTTAAGAGAATTCTCTAAATTACAGGCTATAAAAGTTATTTTAACAATATTGCAAAACCTATTCTTAAAAAAACGTATTTCTTTCAAAAACAGGGACGATAAAGATTATATTTCCAAAATATTCTAATGATATAAAATGCAAATATATTCATGATTAAAATCTCAAAAAAATATAGAAAAACTAATTAAATTTTAATTAAGTTAAAATGGGAGATTGCAAAACTCTTCATAACGGTTGATTTTTAAAAAAAATCAAATAAATATGTTTCATTAAAGTGTAAACAAAATTTAAAAAATGCTTATTTAATTGTTAAACTACTTTAGAGTTATTTAATAATTCTGTCACGTTTTGCACGTTCTTTACTTACTGTAGAAACTGAATTCTAGTTATTATAGAATTTTTATTGTAAATTTCGTCAAACATTTTCACTTATTTCTCATTTTATATGTCACCCCATAGTCCTTACTTTTATCCTGGATATATTGCTGGGTTAAAATAAAATTAAACTCAAAGCAAAATCACCAAGTAGCAGCTATTTCTACGTATTATAAAACAAATATTTTATGAAACCCCATTCTGAAAGAAGTGTATATCAGAAAATAATACATAGAAATGTGTTCAATAGTTTTATACTATAAAAAACAAGAAAAAAATCTTTAATTTACTTTTTGAGCAATTTTTTTCAACGTATAAATGTAATATGAGTTCTAAGATTTCTATGTGCAGGATGTCCATAATTTAATGATCTGGCAACAAAATTTAATTGAATTGTTGTTTTACAAAATGAGACAAAAGTATAATCTTCAGTTAATGAATTCCATTTGTTCTAATCTTTGAAAATGACTATGTAGGACTTTTTTTACATACGAATTGGTATCATGCATTGCATAATACTTGCATATTCTAAACCACACCAGTAATGATCAGCAATGTTTTCTGAAAATCGCATTTGATGACGAAATGACATTTTAAGATATATAAGAGATTAGTTAACACAGCTGCAGGACTTGGAATTAGAAAACCCTCTTTGCAGAAAGGAAGCTCAGTGAAGTAGCCCTAAAATGAACGTTTATTGAACATTAATTAATAACGAAATAATTGCTTTGTTCTTTTTTCTGGAGGGATTGATTGATTGGGGCGTTTTTTCAATATTCTGAGATTGTTCATGTATCACAATTAGAAGATTCTCAATCAAACCTTTTAAGGGCGTTTCCTTCTACCTGTGATTGGGCTACTCATGCACCTAATTTTCAATGATAAAACGTTTAAGGGCTGTTATACGGTAAAATTGGATCACTTTTATGGTTATCCCGTGATCTGAACATGACATCATCTCTTCTTTTTGAAGAGTACCTTTAAAACTCAGATTACATTGAAGAGTTTCGCAGCATCGAAGGAGTAAAAAATCCAATTACTATCAGAGCAGATACTGAACAATGTCCAAAGTGAAATCTAGAATTGATTTAAATATTCTTCAAGCAACCAATGGTGCTCATCATGTAATGTATTAATGTAACATTCTGTCAAGTGTTAAATAAAATGTGGTCAGAGTTTTACCTCCCTCCTATCTTCATCCGGTGAATAAATTAAAGGCGTCCATATAGGAAGGCTAAAAAATCGATAAATAATTTTAAATTTAAATTTGTATCGATTGAGTTCGTAAAAAATATTGTTTAAATTGTGCAAGTGAATAATTTTTGGAATCATAATTATTAAAAACTTTCAATGAAAATCATTGAGTAAAATAATCCATTTATATATGCAAAAAAAAAAAAGTGTCCACTTAAATTGTACTCATAATTTTATGAATGAAGCAAAAAAATATAAAGAACATTGTCAACAAAACTACTTTAAAATAATTCCGAAGAAGTATGCTTATACTTTAGAAATAGTACAAATAAATTATTTTATAATTCTTGTTTAGGAAAGTTTTTCTAAGTTAAAAATTTTTCAATGACTTTTTAATCATCTCTCAAGTACCCATATGCACGTTTCTGTAAAAATGCATATGTTCTTAATTTTAATTTAAAATGTATTTTTCTCTTTTCTTCTTTAAACATTCTCGCTGGTGATTGATTCATAGTTTAAAATCCGTTAGACACAATGCCATATTTCACGAAGGAACATTATCAAATTTTTTTTCATGAAGTGTAAACTTCATTTCATAGCAGCCTATAATTTGAATCCAGAGATCCAAAGCCAGAAGTCCAGTCAAAGAAGTCGGTACAGACACTCAATGCAGGATGTATGGAGATAGTAAATTTCCCATTGCTGATGATCCAGTATTGGTCTTGAAGAAACGTATTGTAAGACAAATACAATAACTGCAATATCTTTGGCCATCTTTCAAAAAGATATTGCAGCTATCGTATTTGTCTTACAACCATTAGTCAAGTCCTTTTTTTCCACTTTTAGCTCAATCCAGACATCATCATGGCTTGTTTATGAAATCTTCTGAGGGCACTGAAGAATATTCCATCTTTAAATAAAACTGAATCCAATGCACCGTGATGCGTTTATACTGTCCTGAACTTACTGCTTTCTATTGCAAAGCTTTTTTTTTTTTATCTAAGTTCTTGTTTTTTATCTAAGTTATATGTATTTCCTACATATAAACACACTAGAAAAATACAAAGAAATAAATAATAAAAAAGAGTAAATAAAAAGATTTATTTCTTTTAAATCAGCACTTTTTCTTGAATAAGCAGATATGTCATTTATATTTATTATTATCTGAATTTACTTGTTCTCCAAAAAATAATAAAAATGGTCAAGAATTTAAAATTAATATGGTGTTATAAATTAAAGCTTTCTCACACTTAGAGACGCATATATACATTATAGATTTTATTTCACGTTAATACATACAAATACGCAATACCCGAAAATGTATTACAATTAAAATTTCAAAATTATTTTGACATTATGAATGATTTTAAGAAATTTCAAAGTTATTTATTCTGAGAACTAAGTTAAGTTACATTTTTTTAAGTGTGATTTTTTTGTTTGTTACTAATGTATGATGACGGCATGTTCTAACCAAGGCATTCTTTTGGAAATGCAAATCCAGAATGTTACGGGTAAATATAAAGAAAGGTTATACTACATAATATAAAATATCTTACGATATTGTATAGCTGTCCATTAATGCACAATATTTCGTCTAATAAACAGTTACAGCATTCATAATGCTACAGATTTAAATAATACGTGTAAAAATAAGTATTTGTTTATCTGAAATGTTAATGAACCAATACTCTTGAAATTGGACTGCCATCAAACTTAGACAACATTAATAAGAAATAAATGTAATATTCCTGTGTAATAAATCCCCAAAATGGTAAATAATAGATAAAAATATTTTAAAAAATGTTAATATTGAATATAAACAGTGTACATAGTGATTTGTATATGTATATTTGTATACTATAAATCCTGCTGATAAACAAAATTGTGGTCCACAGAAGGAAAAGAAGTATCACCGGCTAAAGCACATCATCTACGTATAGTTGGAGTCACAGTACCATGCATACGAATTAGAAGTGACTGGCTATTCTAAACAATGTTTCCTCGAATCTTAATACTGTGTTGTTGTGAAGTAGGATGCTCCAATCGTACGCCTAGATTGGACCTGTCCCCTTGTCCGAACCCTCACTAGTACATTATAATTACACAAACAAACACATCACTCGTCTGTAAACATGAACTTGTTTAATTTTATCAAACATTTTACTCTATTGTAGCAGCATTGCAAGCAGAGTTGTCTGTGATGCAAGATCAGCGCGACTAGTCTATAAATGAAGACCACTATCAACACATAAGCAGGTAAAGGTTTTGGTCTACTAGGCAATATCAAGATTGTCCAGTGCATGGTAAGAAATTGCAGCCGAAGATACTTGTGGACTCACCAGCACTTGCTGGTCCAAAGTCGTTGCACGCGTTCTGATGAATTAATTCTACGCATCCTGATTTCTACCCTGTCAACTATGTATCCATATGCTAGACTTTAAGGTGGTAGTTGAAGTATTCGCATCCGCCCGTATATGTGACTGACCGAAAATGTTATTCGTTAGATCAGATGATCATTACATTCTGTAAAGGTCCAATGCTGATGTCCCGTATCCCATTGCAGAGGCCGTTTATAATGACGTGAAGCCAGTGTACACACGTGACAGTTGTGATAGCTGCGTAAGCCCTTACGCCAGTCCTTCTTAAAGTTTCAATATTCTCGACCCAATATTCAATCATAATTTTCATCGCACCCCTCTTATTCAATAACAACATATTGAACTCAATAATACTATACTTTGAGGCTAAAACTACGATACGACTATAACCTCTTAAGTGCCAGTGGCGTATATAAACGTCTCGGAAAGTCAAAGCGTTAGTTTCCCCGAAAGTATATATACGTCATGCCGATGTAAGGTCTTTTCTGTGCACTGATATCCATAATATGATGCAATAAAAGGACTTTGACAATGTTTGCACAAAGGATTTACTTATTTCAGACTATTTGCTTCTTGAATCCTTCCTCCACCTCAGTACAATCGCGTAATGCGCAACTTTTAATCGGCAATTGAGAATTAAATTCTCGACCGTACAAACTATCAAGATAAGTGATAATTTTTCTTTATAATTTTATATATGAGAATCCCATGAAGTCACTGGTAGTTATTAAACATGTACTTAACTTAGTATTTTTAAATTAATTATAAAAAACATGGTGTAGCACTGATACAATTATAAATGTAATATATCAGTGTAAATGTGTGTTTTAATTTTTATTATGTCAGAACGTATTTAATTTGTGTACTTCCCCAAATTAATATATTTTTGTAAATAATATTTTGTTTTTGACTTTTCAATATGCTCGCGCCTCCCTTGCAGAGTTGTCGCCCCCTAGGGGGCGGGCCCCACAGTTTGAGAAACACTGCCTTGCGCAGCATTTTACGCTTCACTGTGCAAAAAAATAAAACGTCTGTTTCGACACTGTTACATCTACCGTTATAGTTCTTCTGTCATGGTGATTAATGAGTTATAGTGTGTGTTCTACTCATGAATAAATGCGCCATGTTCGATAAACACCTGCTAGGTGAATCTTTGTTTCCTCATCCACACATTACTTTTGATAAGAACTCGCAGGAGATGCACATTAACAGCCATTGCATTTTCTGAAATTGATGTTCCAAGGCATTTAGTTAAAAAGACTTGTCCTTTATTGAAATCTGGTAAATTAAATAATGTTTACATAATATCACTACTTGTAAAAAAAATAGTGCATTTGCGTCTTTGTGTACTCCAACATCAGCCGCGCGCTTACTTACGGTCATTTTGTCTAAAGTAAGCTCATTTCTATGAGTAAATAGGATTCATAATGTAATGAAGCTTCTTTGTATAATTAGGGGATTATTCATAAAATGGTTAAATAGTCAAAAATGAAAACGTACGAGTTAACCATAAACAAAAACTAATTAACATTTCAGGAATCCAAAATAATGATTTGTATTAGTGAAGCGAATAAAGGGCCGGAAAGTGTGGGAAAATACAATATTCTTTATATATTAGTAAAAAGTGCGCTGTTAATATTTTGTATGGTTTCAGTAATTTGTTTATTACAAATCATTAATCTTCTATTTACCCGTACTAATTGCGGGAAGTGTGTGTGTGTGTCTTTTACGCATACAATTAAAATCTTTAAAACTGCATTTTTTTGGTGTTTTTTAAAAAATTAATGGAATCTTATTAAACTATATGGGAATAGAATAGTAAATAAAAATAACAGATTCTTCAAATCCGTTAGCGACATTCGCTGACACACGATAAAGGAGCTTTAATGAAATCGATTTATTTCGTCTGGCTATTTGAATAATTCTTTCGAAACCATTAATATACGGAGAAACAATTTCTGTCTGAATGGAGTTAATGTATTGAGAAATTTTATCATTATTTTCTGTTGTAAAATCTCTGTTCGGTAGAATCACTCGCAAATGAAATATTGTACTTTAGTTTCCGATTGAATCGTTCCATTTTTCTGAATATTACAAAGTTGACAGAAGATATTTTTAAACATTAAATATTTGTAATATATCCTCTTTCTCAATTTTTGGAAGAAATTATTTTAATTTTTTTAATGTTGGCTGTGTATTTTTATTCGACAGTTTAATTTTACCAATGTATCAAGATAAATGGGCATGTTACCAAAGTATAAAAATTTATGACATATTGTTATTGCTATAAGACTTTTAATGGTTTAACATAAAATATTATTCTTAACTTTAGTGAATATAATAAATATATAGAAATCTCTTAGGATTTGATATATTATATGAATATCTTAACTATAAGTAAATTAATTGTAATTTAAGTTTTAAAAAGTTTTCTTTGGGAATCTATTTGCCTTACATTGAAAAATCGATGTATTGCAAAAGCTATTATCGTAAATAATGAATTTATTGTAAGAATTCAAGTTGTTATGAAACGTTTCCCTCTATACAAAGGATATCTTCTGCCAAAATTTGTAAATATATTTCTATGAAACAGTATTTCTCAAACTTCCAATGTTTGCGACCCAATAATCAATCATAATTTGCATTGCGCCCCCTTCCATACAAAGCGATGTATTAAATTCAATAATACTATACTTTGACGCTAAAACTACAATACAACTTTAACCTTTTTAGTCAACCGACGTATATAAATGTCTCGCTCAGCCAGTGTGTTAATTGTCCCCAGACTTATGTATACGTGTTTCCGAAGTACTATCTTTTCTGTGAACTACTATCCATAAAATTATTCCAAAGGCTTTGGAAACCAATAAAATGCATTTGACATAGTTTACGAAGGATTTGATTATTTATTCCTTTTCTACCACGCCACCCCCTCTCAATACACCACATACGCTTTACCTATGTGCTAAACGGTGGCATTGGGAAACAAATCGCGTAATTTTTAATCGGTATTTAAGGGATTTTATTTATGACAAGTCCATGAGGTGTCACTGGTAATTATTAAACTTGTCCTTAACTTAGTATTGTTAAATTAATTACAATTAGATTGTGAAGTACTGATACATTTATAAATGTATTATAGTGTTAACAAATATTTTATTTTTTATTATGTCAGAATGTATTTGTTGGTTTACTTTCAGTAATTTAATAATTTTTTTTGAAAAGAATCTTTTGTTTTCTACTTTTCAACATGCTCGTGCCCCCCTGGTAGGGTTATCACGCCTCCCTAGGGGCGCGCACCCCACACTTTGAGAAACACTGCTATAAAGTGTTTAGTAGCCCTTTTTATCCCCTACAAGCTCATTATATTTTTCATGATTATAATTATTTAGCTACTGAGTGAGGAAATTGGAACATGACGGACTGACGAATGAAAAAACAAGGCAAATCCCGAATATTTGTTGGAAATATATATTTATCGGCAATAATAATGCCTCAATTTTGTTGAAAATATACATTTACCTAAGAAACGTATTGTCTCAATTGTTTTAAAATTGCATACTACCTACTAAAAAACTCAATATGGAAGATTAGAATAATGGGGTATATAAAGAACAAAGGTGCCTTGACGTTTGATTATATTAGTAGAAATAAATTGTTTAGAGTTTTAGCGTGGCACTATCAGAAAATATGTATCATATTCAGTATATATTTCGTATGTTATCACAATGTGAATAATAACACGATATAGTAAATATTTATGCAATGAATTATTTCAAAGATTTCAAAAATAAATAAGTACATTAAAATACAATTTTAGAAAAATTGATTAAATTTCCAGTATGGGTCAAAAAATGTAATGTACATTGAACCATTTATATAATTCATTTAAACAAAAAACATTGTAATTACCATAAAACCTGGCTTATTACGCGCACCTATACTTTCAAGCTAGAATTTATATAATTTTATTTATATTCGCTGCATAACACGCACCCTTTTTTACGAAGAGACCTTTAAATGTACGTGAGTAATGTTCTTATGTTTTGAAATCATTTATTCGAGGCATAATTCCGAGCTTTGAAAAAAATAGTATACTTCTAAAACTACAACTCTTTAACTTTATAAGGAGTGCCGTATCTTTTAAATAAACTGTAATCGATGTATGTGAAAGTCTAATTTTTTTATGCTCCTCTTTTTTTTTTTTTTTTTAAATCTGTCATTTGTGTATACTCGGCGCATAACGCGCACCCGTATATTTCAATTTTATATTAAATGTTCACGTTATATCCCGAATTGTACGGTAGTTTATATTTAATGACATTTCTCATGAGCATAAGGATGAAAGACACAAACTGATATAGTTTGCAACTTATTTTTCACTTATATTCCAAAGCAAATTCGAAAAAGCTCTTCAATTTTTCCACGAATTAATTTTTGTCCTTTAGAGCTGAACCCAAACGATGTTTATTTAACAAAACCCACGTAATCTTCATGGAATTTAAATCGGGCGAATGGATCGGACGAAGAAATTCCTTTATTTTAGTGTTATTAAGTTAAGTCAGATTCATCATTGTCATGTGGTAAAATGCCGATTATTCTTAGAAGATAATGTCATCATTTGAATGTATAATCCGAACTTGGAATTAAAAAAGTAAGGCTACAATTTATATTTCGTGACTTATTCCTGGTTTTACAAAGTCACTTCTGTGATATGGCATATTGTGCGCAAATCGCATAATTTTTGCTGCTAGCTATCAATGCCAATTTCTCGTTTTTCACTTCTTTAGTGTCATTTGAAGCAGATTTCTTAAGATTATTTACATAAAAACTTGCATATTCTCCATGGGATTTAAATCGGACGGATGAGTTGGACAAAGAGTTGGTTTGAGGTTATTCTTTTTACGCCACTCAATAATAAGCTTTCACATCTTATAAGATACATATTCTAGATAAATTATAAAGTTAATATTGAATATACTTTCCAATAAGAGACTATAATTCCATACAAAATGCTTAGTTTCTCTATGCTCTTCAAACTCGTATACTCAAAATAAAATCGATTTTAAACTTCACGGTTAATGTTTAAAATAGGTTGCCCATTGGTGAAGCTAATTTTTTTTGCGATGAGAATCAGTCACCAAATTTCCTATATGAAGTTCTAGATATTAAGCGAAGCCGAAGCGATGAAGAGCCAAATTTATTCTGGCATCTAGATAAAAATTGCCAAATCAATGGGCCGACCTGTTCCACACTTTAACAGACTTCACTATATGTTTCAAGCAATCCATAATAATATAAAATGTCTCTTTAGCTACGCTTTAAGCATATACTTCGATAATCTACAAAAACATGAATTGATCTTAAAAAAATACGTTATTTCTCAAAGTGTTGTATAACCATATTTTTTTCTCTTTTAAGCTTGCAAGTATATATAAGTGGAGACTTTATCTTAGGCACACGTGATTGAAAATTAAGTTAAGAAGTTCTAGTGTGATAGTAATGTAGGCATCTCTACTTGTGTGCACTACTTTTTTTTGGTACCGACACGTTCCGGGAAACCCTGATTTTTAAAGGATAAATGGATAATTTTATTTGGGTTTACTTAGATTTGAGAATACCTATAAAAATGTTTTCGGACATTTTTAAAAAAATTTTTTAAAAAAAATATTTTCACAAAATTTACTTTAATAATCTTCATTCAAAAATTTTTTTGTGAAAAATGCTTGATTATTTTAATGTTTTGCCTGTATAAAGCCCAGATCTCTTTTTCAAAGGCTCAACAGAATTTTTTTAAAAATTCACATTATTTTTAAGTTAACCCAAATTTAAATATATATATAAAAATCGGGTTTTTTTTTTTAAAATTGCTCCCCTTCTTTTCTTAAAAAATGGATAAAAACCCATTTTTTAAATTATATATTTCAAAAAAATTTTAGTTGAGCCTCTGTAAAAAGAGGTCAGAGTATACACACGCAAAAAAATTATAATGATTTTTTTACAAAAAGGCGAAAATTTTTAAAAAGGTTTTTCTAAGTTAATTTTTGCTAAAAATATTGTATTTAAATAATTTGTTTTTTCAAAATGTCCAAAATTTTTCATGATTTAATCTAAGTGACACTTTTCATAAAATATCCATTTTTCCTATTTAAAATCACGGGTTTCCGAACATCGGCCTAAAACCCCCAAAATTTTGAAGCATTTTTACTTCTCACAGTATTTTTTGATATTATATCTTATCTCATTGTGTTTATTCAGAATATATGTAAATTTTTATCATCAATGCTGAAAAATAATAAAATAAAATATAATATTTTGAATCCTTTTTGGGAGAATATTTTGAATCATGTTAACTTTTTTTTACGAATGCCACTATTAATTATTCATGAATCAGAACACAATATATTTACGTAAACTTCTTGAAAAAAAACTTATAATACTTTTATTCTTTCTCGTTGCTTATGTAACCAGATGTTGTATACTTGTTATCTATGATATACCAATGGAGTGCTAAAATTTCAACTAATTCACAAAATAAATCAAACAAGCTCGATTATGAACACTTCTTTTCCATGAAATTAGAAAATCATATTCCCTATTGTTAACTATTGTAGCAGTCTTGATTAATAAAAACTTATTATTTCTCTCTTTAAATTAAACTTTTTATTAGGAACAAAATAGCTTTGTTGCTTTATTATCCATGTAGCATGATGCGAAGCACACAATGGAGCTTTTTACAACAATAGTTTCTGGAACTGGAAAACCCTTTCTTCAATTTACCTCGATTATTCCTTGGCTATCGATTGAGTAATTCAATCAATGATATCGATCTCGATTTGGAGCGTTGAAGCTCTTAAAGGTATTAAACTTTGAAACGCACAAATGAAAAGAAACTTAACAGCCACACGCTTGGCGATATTGAAGCGTTGAAGAAAAAACTTCTTTCAGACAGAGAGCTTCCTTCCAAAAGGTGTTTCGCATTCATCTGAAGAAAAAGATTAAAATGCTTCTTCGAGACGGGAATAAAAAATTCAGGATATTAGTACTTTTTCCATTTGGAAATATGGTACTTTATGGTATTTTTTTCCCTTTCTAAGTGATGAAAATAATGCTCGTTATTCTCTTAGTCTGAAAGGAAAAGCCGAGAGTAGTTTCCTAGTTTGTATCAAATGTTCCTCGTCTTAGAATTCTTTAAAGGTGTATATATAAGTAATAAAAGTTTATAACTATGTAATAAAGATGATTTACGATAACGATTCCACTACTACTATTTCAAACTTTAAGAAACTTCATATATATTTCCAACTAGTACATAGGTATAATGAGTATATGTACATTTATTATTTAAATAATTATTTTGAATTAATTTTATTTCTGTACTAGCTATAGATTTTAATGTACTGTATATAAAATATTATCAATTATATATCGACCTAATTCCTGTTAATCTAAATTCTAATCTTACATCATTACTTTTTTACAATCTTTTTTGTTTTTCTTTTTTCACAATATATATTAATTAAGTACAGCAGTCCATTAGAAATAAAAATGTATGAACTAAATATGTTACGCATGTGTTTTCCCAACAGACTGCTGGTTAAAAGTGTTTCTCTAAAATCACCTACTCTGTTTACAAAAGCAACGACTATTCCCCTTCACTTGTGAATAGGACTATAGCCTACCTACTATATTTCCTGTGTTTTTCTCTATCTTAGATTATACAGTGGAGCACAAAAGTGTTCGCACACATACAACTTCCTATAAAATTTAATCCTTTCAATTAATAAAAATTAATATATCCGAATTTTATTGTTTTATGGTATCTACAGCTTGTTTTTAATGGAATAACAAAAAAATTTAAAACTTATTTTTAACGTTGAAAAATTGATAATAAAAATACTAAAAAATACTCCACAAAAGTTTTCGTACACTTAAAAAAATTTCAAGATAGCTTTAGATATTCTTTTTTTAAATTTAGTACTTAACAATATTTTAGCATCCAAAACAACTTTCAAACGTCTCGGTATACATTTAAGCAGATTTTTGTTTTTTCTGCATCGATGCTCCTCCATGCTTTTATGATTTTATTTTTTACTTCACATTTTGTTTTTAAATGTCATGTTTTCTTTTTATAAACTGAAACACTTACCAAATATGATCTACTACCCGTGAATAAAGGGATTTATGAGGGTTTTTTTCTGAATTTGGAGATAATTATAAAGACACCAGTGGCGTTCGTTGAATGTAGTGCACTTAACGTCATTTTATGTTGTTAAAAAGTCCATAATATCTCCAATATTCAAATTTCTCACGGATAATTGAAAATTTGTCTTTAAAATATTTAAATAGAAATGATTTACAATAATATAAAAAATATCTAATTACCTAATCCCAAATCCAATTTACAACCCACTCAAGAACACCTCTGCGCCCATGTTGAAGTTTGAAAGTGTAGGTGTTCTGTCTCCACATAGTAACTTGGGGTTAAGCTCCTCATTTTTTCTTCTGCAAACTATTATACGCCCGCAGGAACCAAACATGTTGAATTTTCTGTCATCCCAATTGATTTGCTATATCAATGTTAAGTTTTCTGAAACTTAATCCCATTAGTCTAGTTGGAACAGTGGAGCATAGAGGTGGAATGCTCTTGCATATCCGTGTAAATCAACTTCAGAATAATACTATTTGATACTTTTTATGGTATTTTGAATCGAGAGCTCTATTTATATATTTTGTAGAACAAATTTAACTATCCACCCAAAATTTAGATATTGGAGATGACTTCACTTTTTAACAAGATAATGACGCCAAGTGCACTGCTCTCAATGTATGCTGGTGGTGTCTATATAACCTTCTTCAAATTCTAAAAAAAACTCAAAAATATCTTTATTTTCGCCTAGTATAACGTATTTAGTAAAAAAATTGAGTTTATAAATTGAGTGCATATAAAATTATTTAATTTTACGCGTTAAATAAGTAAGATAACCAAAACGTAACAACATCCTCATTTTGAAGTTTAAATATTTTATTTCTTGTGATATCTAACCCCAAAAAAACCAAAAAAAAACAAAAACCACCATCGTTGGTATTTTAAAGTACTGGTGGAGAAGACCCAAACAACCATTATGTGAAAGGAAATTTGTTAAACCCATATTTTTTTATGAGAATTCACCGTGTTTCCCCATAGTTTATTTTAACATACCCTTTTTACTCTCGAATAGAAATAATTTTATAATTATTATTTAGAACCTTAAAATTCATTCTACATACATATTAATTATAAAAAAATAATATATTTACTCCCATAATCTAGAAACACCTTTAACATTACTATTATAGTACTTACAAACCTTCTAAAGCATTACATTTAATATGGAAAAAAGTGTACAATTTTTTTATATGGACTGCATTTAAAAAAAAAAACATATATATTTTACTGATAAAATTTATAAATTGTCATAACCTTAAGTTTTATATCTCTTTTTAACCTTATCGTACCTGACATTTCCCTCATAACAATTTAATTTCTTTGTGTATAATTGCTGTAACCTAGTCGTTGCTGACAATATTTATCTCAGTAGCTTCTGTAGCGTTATTATTACATCTTTCGAAGTACAAAGTATTAAATTAGAGTCAGGAGAAAAGAAAATGGCACATTTGATTCTCATTATAATGTACCACTGAATCGGTTAGCATTAAGAACACCTGAACCTATTGTTTTAAATTTCAATACTTTTAACTTTTCTTATTTCTTTGAGATTCAAGATAGATTTTACAGTAATTAAGTATCCATATGTACATGAGCTGATATGCACAAAATACAACATTTGACAATTAGGGTACATACGCACTTGAGTATCGCTTAGCAGTAACAACAAAAAACATATAATACAGATTATGAATGGAAAAAAGAATTATATGCAACATGAATCCTTCTAACGGTTATATATGTAATTTTCACAATTAAAACGATTTCTGGAAATTAGAACTCAACTCAGGAAATGAAAAAGATCATATTTTAGCGTTTACCATGAACTATCAGAAATTTGGCAAAATATTCCGTCATATCGCAGAGATGTGTGTTTGCAGATAAACGAGCTTTCGACAATCTCTCTTTTACTCACTTTTTTTCGATCCCTAAAGTTATGGAGTTAATTAAGATTTTACCAAATTTAGTAGTCGATTATTTAGCAATCTTGTAAACAATAAAGTTACTTGTATAAATATATAATGAGAGAATCAGGTTCTTTGTTGTAGTAAAAAGTCCAAGAGGAGATAAATAAATATCACGATTCCACCGAAATGATAGTTTTAATGCTAGATACTTCTATGTTACAACTTACAAGACCACTCCCAAGTGTGGTTACAAAAAAAGGGGGAAAAATAGAGTTAAGACTCCCCTTGGCAGTTTCTTTACACACGCTAGGCAGGGAGACTACTTTGGCGTGGCGGTTGATGAACCATTGGGGGCGAAACGTATAAGTTGTTTTGAAGTTTTAGATATTTCTAAAAGGAAGATGAATTTTAAATTTTCCCTTTTAAAAAAAAATTTAAATCACTCTAAATTTAGGGGTTTGGAAGTTTTTGGAAAATTTTTCCCCATCCTTATCCTTTTAAAAGAATTTCCCCCAAAATTTTTTAACATACTGGGGCCCTTTTTCCTGCCCTTTTTAAAAACAAAGTCAAAATTCAACAGACCCCCAGTCCCCCTCCCAAGAAAATTTTATGGGGTTTTTTTCCTTTGGGTTCGATTTGGGGAGAAAGTATGCCAAAATTAGGGGTTTTTAATTAAAAATGGGCACAATATTGAATCAAAGTTTCCGATTTAATCCTGTTCCACAGTCTTTAGATTCTCTGTTACAACTAAATGTACCCTTTTTCTAGGCGTAAAATGTTTAAAAATGCAAAAAACGGGTTTTTCCCCAAAGCGAGACTTTATTTTAATGTCATCTTCTACAAACAGCATACCTTAGAACGTGGGTGTTTACATCCACTTAACGTCCATGAGAGAACGGGTTTTTTGTTCCATTCTCGTAATGAAAAGATTAAAAAACTTTATTAAACTTTTAAACTGATTGGGGACCCAACCGCCTTAAATAATGGATCCGGACCCCGTAAATTTTCCTTCCTAAGACTGTAAACCTTTAAAATTTTTGTATTTAACTTCCTTTTTATCTACGATTAAGATAGTCTTGCCTAAAAATCTGGAAGATTTACCACTTCATTTTAATAAACAAATGTTGGTAATTACTTGTCTAACTCTTTATTTTTCATTTTCACCGAATTCTGCACTAAAACTCCACGAAAACAACCGATATTGCAGAAATTGGCACGTACGCATACAAACCATTTTCTCTAATTTTTCAGCTCATATAAACTTAATTTGTTATATAATAGTAATTCAAAATTAATATTTTTTTCATGGAAGTATAAGTTTAACATCTAGTTCCTTCCTTTTTGTACACTGTAGTACATTTTTATATCGACGAAACTTGTTTACATTCTAGTGTAATGCATGTGAGAAAAGACTGTATTCTTAACATTGATTACGGAAATGAAATTAGAATGCATTTCTATCAAGTTATTAGAAAACATTTGTCAAAATTTATTCTTTCACTGTAGCTTAGCTTGATGAGTATTAATTCGTCTTTTATATATTTTATTTTTTAATACTCATGTAAAATATATTTCATTTATACAACGCTAAAAACTAACCGTATTAAATGAAATCGTGTTGAACAATTCTACAGAATTCTGAACATATTAAAATAAATAATAATTATAATAAAAAAGGAATTGCGCTTAAGAAAAACTGTAAGTTTCAAAAATACAATTTTTAAAAATATCTATTTATTTCTACTCTTTCAATAATTTATCTCTTTGTATAAATGTCAGAAAAATAAAACTGTTGCTTGATTCATGTTTTATTTTTCTACTTTACTCCACTCGTAAGAATTTCAACATGTTACCGATGTCTGAAATTTATTCTTTTCTTATCATTAATCTCTTACTAGCAATAGACTTTCTAACTGAAAGAAAAAATAAATGAAAACACACCATACAAATCCAATTTTCTTTCAAACTGTCTAATTTCAACTCGCAACTGTGAAACAGGGGAAAAATTACTGACTACTTACAATGAGGTAAAGAAACAAAATGTAACAATAATTCCTAAAAGAGTCAGGCTTTTCGATACAGCATGTATCGTATCCGGGGAATCCAGACATTTTGTACACTTCTTCTTTCTTCTGATTTTCATGGTTTATGGACATTATTAATAAAATAAAAATGATATAAAAGCTGTTGGAAAAATATCGACTTTGAGACTTTATATGTTAATTACGTATTTTAAAAAAAGTATTTTTAAAATCTGGCAAAAATTAAACTTAATAATGCATTAATTAAAATGCTTAAACATATGAGAATAGTATGTATTCTATGAGAAAATTTTTCTTTTATTCCTTCTAATTGACTAGAATGTATATATATATAATATACATATATACCCAGAAATTTTCCAGCAATTACAACATATAGATCACAGACATGTAAGCAATGATACAAATATTTTATGTAAATATAGGAGGGAACGTGTAATTCCTACCCTGGAAGGGTGTATGGATTAATAATAGTAGTATACATTACAGACCCATTATATCAATTTACATTTTAGAGATATTATTAACTAACTATAGCAATCATTATGTTTTTTTTAAAAATTTTATTAAATTTATTTTATCAATTGGGATTAAATTTTTTAATATTGTTGTTTTATTAGCGTTAAAATTAAAAATTTTTATATTTTTCCTTTAATCTTTTTTTTTCCGTTTTACCCCAAAAACCCAAGGGGTAAAAATTAGCAATTTCTAAAAAATTAAAACCAAATTTTTTTAAAAAACGGTCTCAAATTTCATTTTTTCCCTTTCATAAAAAATTCAAATTTCCCCAAAATTTACCCAAACCCTAAGAAATTAATGTTAAAATAAAATAAAGGGAATTAACTGGAATACTTTTTAAAACCCCAATTTTAAAATCAAAAAGGGGGAATTTTTTAAAGGGGGAAAAAATTAAAGACGGTTTAAAAAAGGGTTTTAAAAAAAGGGAAAAAACACTAACCCCAAAAAAAAAAATTAAAAATTTTAAAAAGTAAAATTGTAAGTTAAAAAAATTAATTACATAAAAAAAACTTGAAATTTTTAAAAAAAATAATAATGCTTCAAAACCCCAAAAAATTTCCCAATTTTCTTTTTAAATTAAAAAAGGGGGGAAAATTGAATTATTTTTGAAAGGGGGAAAAAACCTAAAGGTTTTTTACAATTTAGGTTCCAATTTTTTCTTTAAAGGTAGGGGAAAAACAAATTTTGTAAAAAAGAAGGGGTAGTTAAGTTTTTATAAAGGAAAGAAATTAAGGTTTTGAAATAAATTTAATTCGTTCTTGAAAATTTTAAAACGGAGTTTTTTATCCAACTTGGGGGAAAATCATTTTATTTTAAAACCAAAAAAGGAATCGTTTTTTTAAAAAAAAACAAAAAATTTAAAAAACTTTAACGCGGGGATTTGGGAAGCCTCCACGTAAACCCAAAATTTTCCCCAACAAATTTAATTGTTGGGGGTGAAACCCTTGGTTTTGATTAATTTTTAGAGGAAAAAAAAATTCCTTTCCCTTTTTAAGAAAAAAATATTTTTTAAGTTTTTATTCCAAGGAAAATTTTGAGGGGGTTTACTTTTTAAAAACCAAAATAAATTTAATTTTTTAAGCACTGTTTAGGTTTTCATTATCGTAAGGCCGAGCAAAGAATTATTACCGCTTTCTAAAAGACAGTATCAGTTGAGATACCTAAAATCATCACTGAATAAATTTAGGGTATATCACAACTAGTCTGACTTTAAATGGGCTAATTTCATTTAATATTTCGGATGCGCTTAACTTACGAATATGCCCAACTAATTTGTAGACATGTGTATATAAATATATAATATATATTTACTCTAATCTGTTATTTGTATTTATTTTATCAGCTCTGTTAAATGTAATTAGACCTTACAGAAAGGATGGTTAATATTTGGAACGCTAGATACATTCTTGTATAGGAAGGACTTGGTTCCTAAATGAACTAAGAAATAACTTTTTCTTCATAACTCTGTGTTTCTTAACAACAAGTGATCTGCAAAAACTCATAAATGTGACTGAACTATATTGTATTCCGATAAGGAAGAAGAAAGAGCATAACATTTCATTCCTTTATTCAATTCCTACTACTAGTGCACTTTCTCCCTATATATATATATATATATAAAATCCGGCGTATAACGCGCACTTTAAACACAAAAAATAAGATCGACTCTTAAGGGTGCGCATTATACGCCAGGTATAAAAACGATAACTTTACAAATAACAAAATAGATTAGCATATTTTTTTTTTACTTATACATTTATCGAAATATATTGTTTATATAAAAGAAATGACTTGCCTTATGAAATAATAGATTTGTAGTTCTAGAAGAAAACTATTTTGTCAAAAAAGTATGGGATAATATCTCGAATAAAGGACTTCAAATCATAAGAGTAATGTATTGTAATATTTCAGATTTATTCGTAAAAAAGAGGGGTGCGCGTTATACGGTGAATATACCAAAAAATTAAAACATTAAGCTTGAAAGTTTAGGTGTGTCTATACGCCGGATTTTACGGTACATATATCTTGTTCAAATTTTCAGCCGTAATAAAATACTTCATATTCCTCCAATTCAAGTGCAAATACATTTCTTTAAACTTGTAGTGGATGGCACTTTGATGTTAATACAGTTTTTTCAAATATTTATTCATTAATGAAATTGATTTTTTTTTCAATTTTAAATTACTATCTGCAACAGATGATGCCAGTATGTTTCTCTAACACTTTGACATTAAAATAAATTATATTACTTGTTTTCTTTAAAGAGTCTCACTACTTTGCGAGTGAGCTGGTTATCTTATAACTACTACACACGCCAATCGCATGGTCAATCTCTGAAAAAATGGAGTGGGAGAGGGTTGTTTAGTTGATAAAATGACCTTAAGAGCATTTTTCCTGAAATGTAACCACCTTTTAAGGGTAACATTAAGATATTATTATTATTATTATTGTTACTATCATTAGTATGTGATTTTGAGTTTAAAGTGGAAAAGCCGAACTATGTTCCGATTAAAATAATATTTATTTAAACTGTAAAGCTTTATTCCAATATCACTGTAAAACATATTTTGAGGAAGGATAAATTCAAATGCTTTCATAATCGAAACTCTTTCATAGAATTCAGAATACTTATTTTTCTTTAGTATCTTCCGATCATTATTTTCTATATTTGTCTTTATACCAATCTAAATAAGAACGTTCGAAAGAAAATCTATTTGAAAGGTACCACAGTCGTTAGAACACCGCCTCCAATTTTCAAATATCATTGCAACGATACCTTCGCATTTGTAACTGGCAGTTCAATTTGTCATTCCAAAAATCGATGTACATTCCAAACATCTGAATACCTCTTCCATTAGACACAGTTCACCAGACTACCAAATCATTTGTATAATGACACAATCTGAATGGCGAATGTCTGCTACTTCCACCTGTGAAAGTTCTTTTTGTGTGCTTAAAAAAAATGTCAATAATTTCGTTCTTTTGAGGTTTCAACAAGCTTTTCGACTTTTATATGACGAATAAAAGAAAAAAGAAACAGACCTGTGATGGCCGATAAAATTTCTCGTCTTTATCGTTAATGATGCCATTATAGGGGTTTTAAAGTTCTCTTGATGGTTGCTTCTGGCATTAGCACAGCATTTTGTGAGATCTCTAATGGTCAGATTTTATGACTGTTTGAGGTCAATACTTTGTTGTTACAGTCTTTAACGATGAATGAGAGGAGGAAATGTTACTTACCACGTCTATGATTTGCTGCAAAGTTAGACCAAAGCTGATGAGCAGAGGCTCTGATTCGTTCGCAACGGGGCGCTCCAGAGTGTTGTAACTGGACAAAAGATCATTTAGCAGACGTTTCTCATGTGGGCCTTGAAACGAATCTATGAAACAAAATATATATTTCAATTTAAGGTACACAATATAAGAGAAAATAGCACTTTAATAATATATAATAACATGATTTTCAGTAGCTATAGAATGAAAGGTAATAAGGTTAAAAATTATTTGACATCACATGGTGTCTCAGGGGCTGAAAATATGAACAATTTTCAAATAGATATAATTCTTTGAAATTAAATAATTTCAATCTCTTACACAATATTTATAAAGGAATGATTATTTATAAAAGTCTAAAATGATTAAAATATAATCATTATTTAAAAAAATTATAAGCATATGAAGATAGGAAACATTTTTGTAAGATATATTAATTAAGTTATGCGTTACTCATCATATTTTCTAAGATATTACAATTCATTAAATTAATTCTAATTATTATTCTAATTAATTGTTATAATTAATCTAATTTCTAAAAAATTAGATTAATTAGCAATAAGTTGATTTATATTACATTGATCCTTATTACAATGTAGCTAATTTTATATAAATAGAAATATAAATTATGCTTTTTAAAAAATAAAAAAGAAATACAAGTTTAAGTTTTTTTTTTTTTTTTCGTTTTCAATAATTTTTTTAATGTTTTGAAATGCAGAAGATATATAATGCTAAAGTTAGGTAGGGCTTAACGAGAACGGTACATTTTTTAAATCTATAAAGCTTTATACATGAAAAACTATTACTATAGAAAATAGCGTGCACAACGTAAAATTTATTTAATATTCATTACAGACATGTTTCTTAATTTCATATGCTTATAATTTTTTAAAATTATGATTGTATTTTAAGCATTTTATTTTTTTTTATAAACCCCATTTCCTTATAAATAATGTGTAAAATATTTCAATTATTTAATTTTAATTTCAAAGAATTATATCTATTTGAATATATTTTGTTTTTTCACCTCCCCCTTCCTCCCCGACACGAAGTTAACAGCCCTGAGACCCCTTGTAAGAGTTTTACCTTGAAAATCGTGTCTAATCTTAAATAAAAGTTATTCTTCCTGAACTGTCAGCTTTGTTGTTGTTGTTGTTGTGACTAATACCACATGCCTGGCGAAGTCGTATGAGGCCCACGAAATTAATCGCGGCTAAATGCTCGAATTTTTACGCCTGTCGTTAGCCTTAGCTTTGAGCACCATGCAGGTGACAGTACGATTTGGCAGCTTTGTGAAGTTTCCTTTATTGAAGTCAATTATTATTATTATTACTATTTTACTTTTAAAAATAATTTTATGATTTTCAAATAACATATGACTCACGTAAAATCAATGATGTATGGATTTCAATGTGTAGTTAAAAAAGAGTTAGAAACTATATATTTAGAGAAAATTATATATATATATATATATATATAAATATATAAAGTGTTTTATTTTTGTTCATACTATTGTTATTGATAAGTTCATAGCAAATCTGCACTTTCTTTTATTGTTTTATAATTGATATTTACAATATTAAAAAAGTGATTCATTTTATTGTCTTTGAAATGTAAAAATAATTATTTACATAGTAGAGTCAAGAAAGCTCCACACGGATTTCTGCTATCATTTCAGTTATTTCAAATACTTTACTGTACAGTTACTTACGATTAAGAACATGAACTAACATATTGCATGCGATAATTAAATAAATAACAGGAATATTGTTTCATGAATACATGTTTATCAATTTTAATATATTATGATGTTGTGTAATTATTAAATATTTAAGAATCTTTATCTAAATACTGTTAATTAAATCTAATATTAAAAACTGTGTTTTTTACATCGGAATATTAACAATAATTTTTGAAGGGTGAGTAGTGAAATAAGATATATAAGATTCGGAGTCCATAGTAATTTTAAGCACTTTTATTTGGTTGAGAAATCTTAAAAATAAATCAAGAACCGAGGAATTCGCGGAGGGAGAATCAAAAAGAAGAAAACGAAATCAATAAGACATTTAGTTCAGAAGAAACCAGACGGTAATTTTATTAATAAAAGGACTTTCTTGATCACGTTACGTACTTCTTTCTTTGTTAAGAAAAAGGAAGTAAAAACATAAGAGAAATAGAGAAAGCTAGGAGAGTCAATTTAGAAAAAAATCATACATGTAAGAAAAGCCAAAATAGGGTTGTATACATTACGAAAAAAAATGGATATTGATTTTACAAATAGAAAGAAAAAAGTCCGTAATATTAAAAAATATTTCGTTCTACCAATTAATATAACACAATTCATTGTTTAAAAAACTCTACTGCTTATATAATAATTCACTATTAACAGCAAAATTATTTTTAATAAGCACTTTCCATATTAAATGATGTTATAAGCGAAGTAAGAACAAATTGTTTCATCCGATTTTAATGAGCCAAAAAGCAGGAAATATTTTACCAAATATTAAAATATTTTATATAAGGTCATATAAAGTATTTATTTGAATTCGAAACATACATTAATGACATTCCAATGTATTTTTAAAAAGAAAGAAAATACTCGTGTTGAAACATAAGTGATTAAAATTTATTACTTTGTTATTAACACAAAAATATATAATTTGTAATTACATTGTCATATTAAATATCTAAGAAAAGGGTTTTATTTCTTTTTGTGTGTTTCTTTTCAGCATGTATTTTATCGAGTAAAAAAAAAAAAAAAGTTGGTTTTTTGAAGGCCCACCGATCGATGGTGTTTGATTGAGGCTCATGGAATTCATCACGGCAAGGGGCTAGAATACATTTGTCGTTAGCAGCAGCTTTTAGCATTATACGGAGGTAACCACATGCGTCAACTTCTTTCTACCCTAATTTTGAAGGAGAGCACTTTTCTAAGGATGTTCTTGGATCTCCCTTCTCTTTCTCTTCTATCTCTTCAGAGAGCTTTCGGCTCAACAAATATTTACAGTGCCCCATGTCACACCGGCGCTATACTTTTACAAACATCCATCACTTCTAAGAAATTTGAGTCCAGGCCCTACAGCATCACACTCTGCGTTAATACACAGTCTGGATGATCAAAACGATTATTTTTTATAATATTATATCACATTGTTTAGATTAAATATGTAGAGTTCTTGAAACCTTTTGGAATTCCTACTGTTAGCTCATACTCTCTCTATATTTATTAATTTATTTATCTTGGTGGAATTTTCAACGTTAATAAAATACATTCGATTGAAATTGAGCTGCAAATTTTATATACATGATTATTTAGGATGACAATACAATAATTAAAATATAATTAATAACAATTAATTGATTAAAACTAATTATTTAGGCAATTACAAATACAGCCACGTTGGCATCATTTTTGGTGACTTAACAAACCTTTTGGCGACTTGTGTCAAAACTTGAAAATGTTTTTTTCTCACGTTTTAAAGCAGGGGTGTCCAAACCGCGTCCCGGGGGCCGCATGTGACCCGTCTTGAAAAATTTTAAGGCCCGCAAAATTCTTTACAACTTTACAAAATTCGACTATTTGGTACAATATATTTTTTAAAGAGTTTTTTTTTCTAAAGAAATAAATTCCATAACTGTTATTATTTTATCACGTTGCTTCTGTTACTGCGAATCTCTTTTTTTTTCTGAACTGAAATTTATCAAACATAAATCGTGTTTAAATTTAACGCACGAAAATTTGCAACATCAATTACGATACGCAAATGCACATGCATTGAAATCGACTTACAAAAACTAAGTATAAGAGTTGAGAAAAAAGATATCTCACTAATTAAATAAATTAAACATTGTTTGGCCATTGCATCATTATTATTATACTATCTATGTTTGTATACATGAAAAACAATGAAAATAATAATAATATATCAGACTGTTTTAAATTTTCACTCCAACAATATTTTGTAATGGATCCAAATCTAATATAAAGATATATATTTTTAGATGCGGCACGCGGGATTATAAAGTACTTACAAAGCGGCCCGCGAGGTCATTTGGGTTGGACATTATAATTAATCAAATTAATAAAAATTAATTGAGATTAAAACTAATTATTTAAAAAATTGCAAATACACACAGCCACGTTGGCATAATTTTTGGCGACTTGTGTCAAAACTTGAAAAGGTTTTTTTTTTCTCATGTTTTAAAGCATTCAGTTGAACTGAAATTTTATATATATGATGATTTTGGTTGAGAATACAATACTTTAATCATAATTAATACAAATTATTTACCACTTAATGTTGTAATTATGTCATATGTATATACATTTATATTAATTGTAACTATTTAATAAAAAGTAGTTAAAATAAAATTTTTCCGTTTTGATCTAAGTAGAAATTGACTTAAACACATTTTTTATATTACTTATTGTTGTTATAATTGTTAAATAATTGATTTAAAAGATTTCCTTAATGATGCAACCGTGTATCATAAATGAAAAAAAAAATACGATTCTAAATATATGTAAAGAATACTACATTCTGTAATATTACACATAAGGCAAAATTCTAAATGGTTTGCTCGTTTTAAATGTTAATAATATACAAAAGGAAATTAATATGAATAGAGTACTTCTATTGTTATCATTACTTTCAAAGACAAAGAAATGTATTCATTTTCTTCTAAGCAAATAAGATAATAATAAATATACTAAAGCCTTGTTTCTTTACTCGCATTTTAGGGAATTACTCGACATGTCCATTCAAAGAACATCAAATTCCTGGCTATTAAGAAACATGTGAAATTTAAGATAAAGAAAAAAAAAAATGGATAATGCAGATTACGAAAAACGTAGTTGCAAAAGAGAATGACAAAAAAATTCAAATTAAACCTGGAAAATAATTCATTTCTGCCGTTCCACTGGTCTCAATTAAGAAAAAAATGCAATTAAGTTTCCTTGATTATTAAGAAAACTGTTTAGCTAAATGAGTTGGGGAACCGGATATGTCATTTCAGTAATTAATCTCCAGAACGCGCTAGCCAGGTATGCTCATTTGTCTTACGAAAGTTATGAATAGTCAGTTTTTTAATGCAAAGTCATTTTGTCTAGTTAGTGCATTAATTATATCAATCATTTGCATTTTTTTTGTTTTTTTATTTGTTTAATGTCGCCTTTCCGAGGTCCTTGACTTCTTACTCAGCTTTATTTTACGCTTCCTTTGATTGTGTGACTTTTATTTTCAAATATTATCTTGTCGAGTAAATTATAGATAAAAAATATTTTAAAAAATCTCTTTTAAAATTTGATTCATTTGCATAAATTGTACAATTGTTTTTCCTAATTGTTCGGATTTTATATACAATGCATGTAATAAATTAAAATTTAAAGACCGATTATTTTGATTCCTGTCTTATTTTGTTACTTTACTGCTTAAATAAAAGACAGAAATAATTATTATTTGTAATAAATTATTATTTTTTAAATATATTTTTAAATATACATGTAACCAAATCTTACAGGTGATTTGAATTATATACATTTGTTTGAATTTCTGGAGAATTTAACGAAAAGTTATTAAAACTTTACTCATTAGCTTCAAAGAATGTATGCTTTTGAACTTACA
>BMAV01013187.1:32184-47200 GCA_019973955.1 Trichonephila inaurata madagascariensis
AAAGGGATAATTTTCATGATATTTAGTATCACTTAGATTAGAATACATGTATACAATTGTTTTAAGGACATTTTGACAAAAAAAAGTTATTTAAATACAATATTTTGGCAAAAAATTAACTTAGAATAATTTTTTTTCAAAATGTTCTCCTTTTGTGAAAAATGCATCTATTATAATAATATTTTGCCTGTATATAGCTCAGACCAATCTACAGAGGCTCAACTAGAATTTTAGAAATATATAACTTAGAAGTGGGTTTATCCATGTTTTACGACAACAGAGGGGAGCCATTTTAAGAAAAAAACGCCGATAATTATTTTAATGGGTTGTAACTCTGAAAATAATGTGAATTTTTCAAAATTTCTAGTTGAGCTTCTGTAGAGAGGTCTGAGCTATATACAGGCAAAGTATTATTATAATAGAAGCATTTTTCACAAAAGGAGAACATTTTGAAAAAAGATTATTCTAAGTTAATTTTTTTCCAAAATATTGTATTTAAATAAATTTTTTTGTCAAAATGTCCTTAAAACAATTTTATACATGTTGTCTAATCTAAGTGAGACTAAATATCATGAAAATTATCCATTTATGCGCTTTTTTAAAATCACGGTTCCGAACGTAGTCGGATAACTTAATGGATGACAACGCGAGGCACAAATAGCTCAACTCGTTGACGAATTTCTGGAAAGTGAGGGTACTCGCCGAAAGGATTAGCCCGTTATATCTCCAGATCTCTTCCCTATTGAGCTGGACTAGGTCTCTTTGGGGAAACTCTCGAGACCCCTCCAAGATCCATTCAAGGCTTGAAAATATAGTTCCTGAACGAGGGGGATTAATTGCCACAATAACTTATCTTTGACTTAAAATCAAAAGGTAAGACCAATTTGTCTGAAAAAAGGGACCTATTAACCACTTTTGTGTTGTTATTCTGCAAAACTGTTGCTTTATACCTTCCGACTTCAATGAGCGTTACGCATGATCACGCGTGGGCATTTTAACTATTGAATGATTATTTTTTTGCGTTGTATCAAACCTATATACATACCGAATTTAATCTAAATATGTCCAATAATTCTAGAGATATCTACAAAATCTGAAAATTATCTTAATTTTGATAACAGGTATATGAAAATACAGTTAATATATGTATATTTCGTAAATGATAAGGGGAAAAAATTATGATGTCTAGGAAATGACTTTTGGCTCCATAGTGTTTATAAAAAAATCAACATAATAATGGAATTAATTGTTTCTTTTGTACTTATTAAAAAAAAGCAAGATCTTTTCTGAAAAGTTCTCTTTTAATTAAGGGGTAATATTGCCTTTTTAATTCTTGAAGTATGTTTGATGAAAATATTAGCAGTTTGCTAAAAATACTTCAAAGTATATTTTTACCAAAATAATTTAATTATAAGATAAGTTTCTTAATTTAATTATTTTTTTAATTGAATAATCCTATTACTAAGATTAAGTACCTAAGAGCGAATAGATGATTTTTTAGGTAAGAAATGCATAGAAAATATAAGTATTATCGATTTTACATTTCTAAAGAATTTTTAAAATGATAGTTCATTAATTGTGTTTGTAAAATTGCTAGGTTACTCTCATGTTGATGAAAATTAATTTACAAAGAAGATGAAAGATCTTATTTTCATGCTTTCACTTTAATGGTTCTTGAAGTTAATTAATTGTAGTATGGCGAAAAAGGATTTTTTGGATTCATCTTTAAATGTATGTCATTATTTGGTTGAATTAAAACTCGACTGTATATATAAAATGTTATTATCCTAATGTTTTTAGGATAGTAAAACAATTAAAAAATATATATAGAAATGGGTAATTATATAATTTATTAAATTTTATGTTACATAACTTTTATATATATATATATTTTGAATAACACATTCTATTATGAGGAATTTGAGAAGAAATATACATAATTTTTTCGAAAATTTAACCAGGAAGAGCATTTGCAATAATTACGTATTATGCTATCCACCAATTTCACCAAAAGAAATGTCGTCCCAGATGCATCGGATTATTATTATTGAACCTGAGTGTGGGAACAATTTTCCACTATTGGCTGCATATCACGATATTTCGTGACGATTTTTGATTAAATGGAGAGTATAATATGTAAATATCGAATTTTCTTGATGTACTGATTTTTAAAATGATAAGAGCCATGTACTAATTACATTTTATTGCGATTAAATTATTTCTTTTAAATAAAAGAATGTATTTCTTTTATTAAATTAAAAATTAACAATTTTAATTCATATGACAATCAATATACGGTATAATTTAAACACTCTAAACAGTCAATAATAGTTTGAAAATTCCATATCGGGTATAAATACTGAACTCAAAAAAAGAGTTATTGAAAAACTGATTGATTTTTCAAATAAATAAAATTAATTGAGCGTTTAGATTTAATAACAAATTATCTGTGAACTAATTCTTTGAAAATAATACTTATACTGCCATTTATAGAAATAAAGCCAAGATATTTTAATATTACTGTAATCGATTTTTATAAGGAAAACAATGAAGGTATGGTGTAGGTATTTCCAATTATCAATATACTTAAATGCCAAATACTATAAATCAACGTATTATACTTTCAATTAAAATTTATTTTAATGATTAAAATGGAAATGGTTGATAATTGATTCAATTTTTCATTAAAAAAATGTACTATTTATTGTAAAAAAAAGTATATATATTTCTTAAAGCTCTTACAAAAACTTAGATTACAGTGTGGTTTCTGTGTGAGCTATTGCTCATCTAAATTAATATATATTCAGGAAATATTTGATGCGTAGTTGAAAACATTTTTAACATAACTACTTCAATTAAAACCTCATTAATTTTGCATTTTGTAAATGCAAAATATTTGCAATCCACTGTGAGCAATGTTTAATGTTAGAGAGCAGACTCATTGCTATATTCAGTGACCGTCAAACTGTGCTCCACGGAACCCTGGGGTCTCATGAGGCCTATCAATAAGTTCCATGAGTCACAATAAAAATTCGAACATAAAATTAGAAATATGTATGCGAAATGGATTCCCGTATGGATGTAGTATCTACTACATTGTGATTACTTTGTTATTTACAATATCAGGTCCCACGAAATAATTTCATATTCGTTAGTACAATGTTTCGCGAAACTAAATAGTTTTCTTATGGAAAATATACCTATATTTTCATTCGTGGGCGAAAAAACATGTATTGTGATTGAGAGAGAATAAATTCTCGACATGTTAACAGATTCGATGTTAGAATCTAAATTTCAACAAGAACAGATCTGAAATTTTAAAATGCAAATTCATAGCATTCCTATTTTTTTTAAACAGAAAATTTTAAAAAGGAGTTCAAACATTTAGGTATTTCTGGCCACCTGTTTTGTCTTTGTTGGTCAATTGTAATGAAAGTCTTAATGTCTAAAGAAAATTTGTGTGTTTACTGTATAGATATTTAAAGTTTTATATTTTGTAAATTGTACTGTCCCTTATTTATATTTGTGTATTTCTTCCCTTTATTTTTATTTGATATCTTTATCTTAAATGTATTTTAAATTTTATTTTATATTAGATAATTGTGTTGCCACTTACATCTGTAAGCCTCATGTTAAGCCTGAGGAGTTTTGCAAATGAATTAAACAGAAAAAAAATCATACCAATATGCAAGATTTCTCACGCTGCTATAAACATTTTAATGTGAATTCAGAACAAAACGAAATATTGCATAAAAACAAATGAAACGCAGAATATGAAATGCAACTGCAGATACTTTCAATAAATTTAGACTATGACAGTTTTTGTAAAAAATACAGTCATACAACTCAGTTACTAAATGGGTTTGTGACGCTTGGATCACAAATTAATATTATTAATGAGTAAATTATATTAAAATTAGATTAATTTTTTAATATAAAAATCAAAGTTTTTGTAATTATATTTACACTAAGTATGTATAACGTGTTGATCTTTTTTGAATATTATTTTAAGACATATTTTTCTAAGTGTGTGTGTGCAGGGGAATAGGGTTCCACGAAAACACTTTATAGTTTCAGGGGTTCCTTGAAAACCTAAAGTTCCGTCAGTCGAAAAAGTTTTAAGACCACTGCTATAGGCTATTGAATTTTTACTCAAGTCCCCATTTCACTAAGATGAAAGAGATGATAGCTCTCCGATCTAGCTTTCAAAAATGACGGTATTGTAAAAGTTTTTAAAAAGATCCTTTTAGTTTTAATATCCAGTTATTTCTACCATTTCATTAAAAAAAATAAAAAAGGCTGAACTTGGAACATTTGAAAATTCGATCAAGTTCAGCGGGTAAGAAAGTCCAGTTGCGATCAGTATTTTCAACGACAAAATGAATTATAATTGAATAAGAAATTGAAAAACTCAAATTCTAGTCAACGGTTAGCGTCCCTGGTGGTATTTGTTTCAAAATTTGATTCGACAGCAAAAGGAGGGAAAGTAGAGTTTATTACGTTTTCTGCCTGATGTCTTTGACGCTGGAAAAATTTGTTAAGCCTTGCCATCATCTTTCAAATGTGTATCATTTTTTTTTCATTCATCTAAAGCAGTTTCGTACTACTGATACTATTCATAATATTTATAGAGAATTTATACGGTCTTGAATTATATTTAAGATTACAGAACACCACTATAGTTTCAAAGTTATCAAGAAAATCCGTTTGTGAGCAATCTTATTTCTGATAAGTTTCGAACCATTTACATTATACGAAATATCTGTCATTTGAATATTTTATTCATTAATTTATTCTAGGATTCAAATATTCTAACTGCGGGTAATGTACGAAAGGTGTCCGGAAAATAAGTACTGCTTTGGAAACACTTGCATAAACAAAAAAAAAAAAAACAAAAACTTCTTCAAAAAAAATATATCTTTACATGAAAGTGCATGTCGAGAACTATTTCTCTACTTAAGTTACCAACATGGTTCTGACATTTTATATATCGGAAAAACATTTTGTCTATATCCTCTTTAAAGAGAGATGCCTCAAGTTAACAGTTTTTGAAACTTATGGAAACTCAATGCACAACAATCTTATTGTGAACCTTCTGGGTTTTCATGAAGTTTCTCTTTCACTTTTTCAACCAAACCATCATTGACAACAGAAGGCTGCCCATTCCCACGGCCGTTTAAAATTTCAACCTAACGGTTTAAGATTGTCTTTGTGTAATATTAAGGATTAGGAGCCGAATTCGGAATATTTTTCACATATAAAAGTATATAAAAGTGTTCCAAAATTAATGAAATATTTCAGCTTCGCTTTATCATATAGATAGCAGAATACATCAACGTAATACTTCTTTTTACCCAATCTTTTCTTATATAAAATAACAAAATTATGAATAATTTGCTTGTAAATAATCTTGCAGGAAATTATAGAGTTGGAGACTAGGATATTTGAGGCATTCTAAACCTAGATCTGCAATAAATAAAGGAATTCGTATTGGAGAAAAATTATCTACAAGTTAGTTGGGAACGTTAATTAAGTAATTATTTTGATTAAACAACCCAATGAAATTATTATTTAGTTTATTTTGAAACATTTAGAAAATATAATTTTATTCAGTTGATAGAATTTTAAATATTATTAAGAGCGAGCTTTTTTTTGAAAATTTTGAATAGAAGAGTGGATAAGGCTTGATTTGGGATGTTAATATCAATATATTATGAAATTCGTAAGCTAGATTTTTAATAGAAATAAATAACATATTGTTTATATATATTAAGATCCTTTTAAAGAAGAATAATCAAGAGATTAAGCACAAATAACTTATATGCATATATTTATATACATATACATAAAGAGATCAAAACAAAATTGCCATGTTCAATAAAATACATTTAAGCAATTCATTAAAAGAAATAGTTGCACAGAGACTTTTGATTACTTCTTTTCACTTCAATAAATTTTAAAATGCACAGAATATGATACAATAAAATTGCAAGAAAAAATACTTTACAAGGCTTTTTCTTTCAATTCAAACGTACAATTCTTAGGTATCAATGTGATGCGATGTTCCAATATGAACTTATAAAAAAAGACAAAATTTGCTCCAACAAAATTTCATATCGGAGTACATTCAACAATTTGAGTCTCTGTAATAATAGCAGTCAAGAAGAAGTTATAAAATAGAAGTTAACGATAAACTGTTGTTATTGTTCTTGTACTTGAAAGTTTTGCCCAAGAATAGGAACAAAATGGTTCATTTTTGTAAAGTGAAAGTATTTCTCACAGGATATAAAGATAATAAGGAAGTACCACATCAATAACGATGTAATGAGGTAGTTAACATGCCGAAAGAAGGTAACTGCTCGATTCACAAATAGCGCTTATGAATATTTTAAACCAGAGATTTCTAACATCTGCTCTGTAAGAGAAAAGAGACCATTTGCTTTCACTTTCATCTACCCCATTATTTCGGAACTGTTTTTTCTTCCTCCCAAGAGAAAGAAACCTTGACTCGAAGCTCATGCGAAGAATTTTGAGGTAAAATTTCTCTATTTTCTACAAGGACTATATGGTTTGGGAAAGCATTATTTTTTCTTATCCTATCCTTTGCTTTCTCTGAGTAACGTAGAATTTCAAAGTTTGTGGGTGTGAGGTTTTAAGGATAAGCAGGATTCTGAATATCTGAGAAGAAGGAAATAATGCAGACAATCTGAGGTGTTCTTTTTTAAAAATAAAATATATATATATATATATTTTGCTTTTCAAAATATATATTGTAAAACAATGTATCATTTTAGAAATATATCAGTATCTATATATATATATTTCGAAATATATTGAAACACTTGCACAGATATATATATATATATATATATATATATATATATATGTTTAAAATATGTACTGTAGAGACAGAAATGAATTGAGTATTAAAAATAAAAGAAGTAGACAGGTGTTAGAAATTTAAAAATAGGTAGGTTATGATAATATGAACAATACTATCCAAAGAGGCAGCATTTTAATCTTCTGTAAAAATGGGACTTCACCAGTGTATGTATATATATATATATATAAATATGTATAAAGCACTTAAAGAAAATGAAACATACAAAGCATAAATAAAAAAAAATATCAAACAATGAATATAAAATATACGGACAACGAAAATTCGATACATTACATGAAAATTAGAATAAATGTATTTAAATAACTGCTGAGAATAAAAGAGAATAAAATGGATGATTCAAGAGAGTTAATGATGGTAAGTAAAGAGTAAATATAAATTAAATAGCGAAAAATATATTTTTCAATATAGTAATATTTAAATAAGATGTCAAAACCTAATTAAAAGATATATACAAGTGCAATAGTGTACATGTGATTACCAGTATGAAGGTACTGCGAAAGCAGAAAAAGAAAAAAATAAATCGGAAGAAATGCAAGAATAAGTATAATGAGAATGGAAAGAAAAAGATATACAAAATAATTTTTAATATGTTCCATGATTAGTCTAAAATTACTTAATCCCTTATAATATAATTTGAAAGATATTTTTACTTTGTCATAAGGGATTTTAAGTTTTGTATATTTCATTATAGCAACAATGCACGTATGTATGGTTATATATTATTTTTCCTTATATTTTGAATTTTATATATTTAAATTTACAATGAATACGGTATCCTTTGGAAATAAATCCTTAATTACATACCACATATATAATCAAGCAAGCGCAATAATTAGAGGTATAATGCAAATTGAATTAACGTTGATTATAAGGTAATGCTTTAGTTATATTCCTGTGATTGCATTCTAAGAAAGAAGTAATTTCTGTGGCAAAAAAAACACACACACACACAGAGGAGTGGGAATGAAAATATTATGAGAAACTTTATTTTATGATGTAAGTCATTAATTTGATTAATTAATAATTTTTCTCTGAAAGGTAATTCAAGCCTAATATATTTGAAACATCAAAAATAAAATCTTAAAAAGTAAAATTGATACGTTTGCGGTTCTATGTAACAAAAGGTTTTCATATGTATTCATTTTCAGCAAGAACATGTTATAGTACACTATTTTATTTCCAACTTTTCAAAAGTTTATTTTATTATGAAAATAAAAAATACATGTAACAAAAATGCTTTTAAAAAAGAAGATTTATAATATTTTGATATTTAAAGTATATCGTGTTTTAATTTTGCAACATGTTTCACCACTTACCATTCAAAATTGCCCATATAATTTTCTTTTTGAATTAAAAGAAATAAAAAAAGTTCTTATTTATTTATTTATTTATTTATGTATGTGTAGAAATATAACTTTTTTCATTTATATTTGTCTTTTCAATTAATGTTGAAATAACATTAGAAGCTTACTTACTTTTAATGTGTACGGGATTTACACATTTAAGATGTTCAAATGGAATTTTCTGTTAAATCACTTTGGAATTAATATATTTGATAAACACAGTTCATGCGCTCGTGGTGTCTCCAGTGATCTTTCTCTTTTTGTAACTCTTTTTATCACTCATCTTTTTTTCCTTTGTTCCTTAAATTCAACTTTTCCTCAAAATTACGCGTTCATTCTTCAGGACTTTTTCCTACGATAATAGCATTCAATCAAGTAGTACCAACAGTTATTCAAAAAATTGCTGTCTACATTGTTATTTGTTAATGTATGCATTCATATAATTTTATCCTGAGCAGAAGTTTGATCCTATATTGATGTGTTTTGTGAATGTTGATATTTACAAAATGAGACTTTTAACAGAACAAATCATTTATTTAATTGAAATACTAGTTGCGAGAATTAATTTTTGTATTTTAAATTTTAAGAAGAGCCCTCTTAAAATAAAATTTACTTAGAAAAGTATTTTAGAATTTGTTTTTTAAAAAAATAGTTTATATTTTTTAAAAAAAAAAAATAGTTTAGATTTTTTTTAAATAGTTTATAATTAAAAAAAAATAGTTTAGAATTTTTTTAGAAAAATAGCTTAGAAAGCTTTTACAAAAATTAGTTTTACTTTATAAAAATAATTTAATTGAAGTATTTTAAATTAAAATTAAGTACGACAAATACGTTTCAGTTTGTATCCTTCCAAATTTGATTTATTTTTAAGAAAGATCTAGTAAAGATTAATAGGTCGAAAGTTTAATATATTATCACTTAAATTCAATGTATTTACACACACACAAGGAACATTAGCTATATACAGTTTCAATATTTCTTTGAATGGCGTACTTTATCAGAGTTTTTACACATCTAAAATAAATTTAATAAGTATAAACAAAATATGTACTTATTTTTGTATTCTTCTTTCCAAAGAGCTTTTACATTCAAATAATCAAACTAAGCAATGAAATTGTACTTTTAATATTTTTAATGGGTTTGAAAAATGATATACATTGAAAAGCCTCTGTAGCACACATTTCTGGACAATTCTTTAAAAGGAAATTTAAAGCATTTGTGTTCCCTTTTTTCCCGAATACAAGATTCAATTAGACTAAAATTGAATTTCATTAAAGTTAGACACATATTAAAATACGACCATAAAACATATTCGGAAAAACTAATAAAGGAATTATGAAAATTTAAAGTTTTTATGTTAATAGTTAAGTGTTAATTATTGTTTTGTTAATTAAAAAAGAAAAATATAATAATGAAATCACTATCTTAGAAAAAATATGAATAACATGAATGACAAGCACAGATTAATGAAATATATTATGCTATTTATAATTCTGATGAAAATTAATTCAGGTCTTTTTCAATATCATTTACATATTTATCAATTCAAAATAAATATTTTAAAAAAAGATTGTAGACTAGACAGTTTTATGTACTGCTTTATTTAAATAAGAAACCCGTAATCAGAAATATTTTTAAGACAAAAAAGTGTTTCTTAATTTTTGAAGTACTAAAGCATTATTAAATGATCATTATGACAAAAAGGTTTCAAAAAATATTTAGCAAAATATTACTAAATTAGTCAATAAAGCTGTATGAGCGTGTCAACGAAAATAAGATTATAAAGATCACGAAAATTAAGCGAAGAACAAAAAGGAAAACTCAAACAAGAAATTCAATATCAATGAAAAAAAAATCGAGACAAAATATAACAACCCTTTTGTGTTTAATCATCTCGATGCACCCAATGAGTTATAGAAAATTATGCTAATTTGTATTTTGAAAATTATACGATTGAGGTTTTTCTGTTATAACATGTCATCCTGTTTAGTTACTGTTTAATTATTCATTTTCATCTAACATTTTCAATTTATTTTTTCGACTTTATTTACTCGAGTTTTAGAAAGTCACCTGGATTACTACTCGTAATTATATGCGTGTTTTTGACTTAATTCTACTAAATTTTGATTTCTATGTAGATAATATGTAATTATGATCCGAAAAAATATTCAACTATAATGAATTGTAATGGTAAAAAATACTTTTTTCTAAACATAAGCAATACATTAATTTACTGCTATTAAACCATTATACCCAATAAATCATTATAACCAAATGATTATTTTTCAAATTACTTAATCTGTGGAATATTTTAAATTATTAGAAATTAATAGGTAAAATAAATATATATATAATATTATTGTTTTTAAATAATAGAGTACTTTAACCAAAGTTGTTTTTGTATATTTTTTACTAAAAAAAAAACTATTGCAGTTGTATTCACGTAATCTCTACTTGTCAAAATATTTTTTAAGAAATAAGTTTTTCTTGGTTTTTACTAAGCCTGCCAACGCAGTACAGCGTCTTAAAATTATAATGAAGTTTTTTGTTTTAATAATGAAAAATTGATAACAATACTTCATTTGCTCAATAAACTAATCATGAATACATAGGTATTTTAATTAGTTTTCAAACAATAGGAAATTTTATGGAAAGAGTATACAATATATATATATATATATATATATATATATATATATATATATAAAATATATATATAATATATATATATATATATATTATTACGTAGATCCGAGGGTTCGTGCATTTTATGCAAAACAATCACAAGGAAAATAAACAGTTCTTTAAGCGATCCAATCCGTTAAATACAGGATTCAGCAGCAATAATCACAAGGTAAACATCCGAAGGTCTTCACACCTTCAACAGAAATCAAACACAATAATCCGTGTTTAAAAATACACGTAAATAAAGAATATTCACAAGCACAACCGAGTTAATCGCTAGTCAAAACAATCCTCACTACTCGCAGGTTTAATCCAGACTCCTCGCCGTCCCGGCGAGCATCTTATTTATAGGCGCGACAGAAACTTCCAGAAATATAGCCGCTTGTGACATTAATGAAGAGATCCACTACTTTCTAGAAGATTCAAGAGGGTTTTGAACACGCCAACATGGTCGCCAAAGTCGCCAAAATGGTCGGCGAAAATGATGCTAACTTGGCTCTACCGCCAAGATTTCGCCAAGTTCTCATTGAATCGCCATTATAACGTAAAGGGCAGCCTTGCTTGTGAATGGTACAATTTTAACATACAATAAACATAACATAGAGTAATATAAATGTATTAAACAAATACAAATTATTTACACTATTTACAGAAAATTCGTAACAATATATATATACATATATATATATATATATAGAATATGTTATAGCTATTAGTCTTGAAAATTTCTGTTACCTACGCGAAAAAGATTTTGTAGTAACTAATGTTTTTCTTCTAAATAAAATACTATTTTTAAGTCATTTCAAGATTCCATAACATCCTACTTTTACATTATATATATAATAATCGAAAAAAATATTTTCGTATTTAAATAAACTTACGCTTTAATTTAAAGCAGCGTTTCTCAAACTGTGGGGCGCGCCACCTGGGGTAACCGTGGTGACCCTACAAGGGGCGCGCGAGCATATCGAAAATTAAAGGTTTAAAACACTAATTTACAGGAATGAAGGAAACAAAATACTTTTTGACATAATAACAAAATACACATTTACAATGATATAATTTATATGTATTATCTGCCGGTATACTTCATTAAACATTCATTAAATATCTGATCCTATAACTAATAAAAAAACACAATATTTTGTTTGATTTGCTGTACTCCCACGATGAGAGATTTTTTTTTATTAAGTTTTCTTTTTAAACCTAAAATACTATTTCAGAGAAAAGACAAAACCCAGACACAGAGAAATATTCTATGGTGAAAAAAAATCATCTGTTTGACCTTTGAACAGACTGGTATGGTTAGTTCGTTCCTTTTTTAAGTCTTTTTTTTTTCATTTAGGGAAGTTGCAAACAATGCACATTTCCCATTCGAAAGAGTTATATGCCATTTGAAAAAGCACAATAATGCACTTTAAAGGATTATTTAGCCAAGGTTTATTTTTATGAGTATTCTGAAACATATAAAGCATAATGAAAAACGTTTAACACAATTCCTTATTAGAACTAACATTCATATTTTTACATTAATTACACATTTAACCCGAGAGCGGTCGCGCGGGGTGCAGAGTCAAAGGAAAGCAAACCTACAAAAATTTGAATACAATATGATAGTTTTGCTTGCAAATATCATTCATGAAATGTTAGTGAAAAGTTTCTGTGATTTGTGTCCTTTATTAAGGTCGCGTACCTTAGAAACATTTTAATTCGGTTCTATTGGAATTTTTCTCAAACTATCAATGAAAAAAGGTAGAAAGTAAGTATGCACACTTTCTCTTAGTTAAATTATTCACTGGAATTGTGATTTTTAGCGTGTGAAATAAAAATAACAGTAAAAAAAGCTACGGGGTGACTCCGTCACCCCTCGCGACTATCAACATTAGTATCGAGTGCGCCTCTGCTCCCGGGCTAAAACATTTTGAAGTGTTCTCGTTTTAAATATTAAAAATAACACAATTATTCTTCATTGTAATATTACATTCTTTTTCATTATTTAACATTAATAATAATTGCTAATTATGTGAGGATTACAATTACACACACACACACAGTTCGTTTAATTCTATTTATAATATGAGCATTCATTTAAAAAAATCAATTTACATTTTTGTATTCATTGCCGTGCTCTTGGTTTTACTCTCCTTACAATTCAGCTAGTACCGACTGGGTGGCGTAGTTGGTTTGTAGCTTACCATTTGCATCTAAGTTTGTGGGTTCGACCCCATCCCATGTCATTGGATTTTCATTATGCAGAAAATCGACAGCGGACATGTCGTATGATCATGCAGCTTGTAAAAAATCCCTTAAGTGCCCGTTTGACTTGTTGCTGCCAAAATTCCTTAAAAAAATTCTTAAGTTCAATTTCGCATCGTCAGAGCTCAGGTTCCTATCTCTGAGGAGAAAACTGGGTGTCAAAATTACTTGCGGCAATTGGTATCGCCTATTACACGGTGTCGCACTAAAAATAATACCATCTCTTGGGGAATGAGCTAGGTCTACAGGTAAAAAATACCAACATTTGCAATTACAGGTTTTGCGCAGACTCACGCAGACGTTCGCGAGAATGCTAATTGTGACGGATATGATAGTAATTTATTTAAAAATATATTACTTAAAAGTATATGTATATATATATATGTATAATTTGCTCAAGATATATATTACTTAAAAGTAACAATTACAAAATTTAATACTTATCTTGTTAATTTGTACGGTTTATAATTTAGATCGTATGGTAGCTTTAGCGCCCAAAGCGCATTATTATTGTACAAGGGGGAGCGATAAAACTTATGATTGAAAATTGGATCACCAATAGTGAAAGTTTGAGAAGCATTGATTTAAAGAGAAAACCTATTTCTTCCATTTTTATACATCACAATATTCATAACACATCATAATATTTCTTCCAAGCATATGATAAGTAAAAATGCACATTTAAATGTTACTTTCGGATTAATTACCTGGCTGTTTATATTTATTGTATTGGATTTAATATCTGAAAAAGTATTAGTTAATGATTTGTTTCATTCTTCTCGATAAGAAAATATTACGCACACTAATTCATAATTCTGTTGAATATGTTCTTAGCATTTCAATTACTAACTTCTTTGGTATGAAGTGCATATTTTACGTAATTTAAACTAAAAACAATTCATATTTAATTTAAAAAGATTTTTATTTGACTGTGTTTCTTAACATCCGACAAAAATAATAAATATACGTTTAATTATATACACACTTATTTTATCGTATCTGAAGGAAAAATACCTATATTCCGTGGTGGAGAAGTTTCTACAAAGTTTCTTATCCCTTGTTCCGAAGTTTAATTAATTTTATCCTTTTATATTAATGTTCGGATACTTAATGTTTCATTACAAAGTATGAGTTTAATCAAAAAGAGATTCAATGTGCAAACTTAATTTATTTAATCAAACTTTCAAAAACTTCCATTAAAATCAAGAACAAAAGAATAAAATTTATTCATATTCATATTCGAATATTTTTCGTAAGAAATATTATTTCTTATTCCACCCCAAAATTACATTCAACTTTTCAAGTGCTATAAAACTTTAGAGAGGAAATTTCAATAAAAGATTGATTCATGCTAAATCTAATGGAGGGAGGAAAGTGATTATACTTGATGAAAGTCTAATTAAGTTTAGATTAAAATATATGTAAGGTAATAAGAAAAAGTAAATTAAAAAGCACTAGAGAGACTATCGCTTGTAGATTCTTATTAATGCGCTTATTTTGGATTTGAAATATTTGAATTCTTGGATTGAATAAAAACCATATCAGTAGCGGTTAATTAATTTTAAAAATAAAAACAGTGAAAGGAAAATATCAAGATATGGTGAAGTTTATCAAGGAAAAAAACACTGAACGGTATTCAGCTTTTAATTTGCGTTTTATTATAGAGACACATACGTTATCTAGCCTCGCATTTTACTTAAGAGAGTTCTGCTTTTCATCAAGCCATGTAAGTTAGTTAATATTAATAACCAGTGAAAATATAATAATTTTTAAAAAAAACAGCATTTCTTCAATTGGAAATGTAATATATTCTTTGATTAAATTATAA